>VXBA01004053.1:99472-179533 GCA_013399895.1 Serilophus lunatus | reverse complement strand
GTGTTTTTTTTCCTTGCATGTTGAGTGTCCCTTGATGTAATTCTGGGGTCTCCTCTGGGTTATCCCTACCTCCCTAATTTAATTCCCCTGTAATAAATTGTTCACCTGCTGAAAATTCTATTCAGTTTTCCATCACTTTCATTGAACCTGCCCCCTGAACACTAAAAGGTGGATTAAACCACCACAAAACCCCAATTAGTTTTGCAATAAAATACAAGAGTAACTGGTAGCATCAGTAGGTTCTCCATTAATCAAAATTAAATTGTGAAGTGACCTTGACATTGGGCATAGGTACTTATTAATGGGAAGCAGCTAATCCCAGAGTAGGAAAGCATTACAACTTTGCTAACCAAAGGATAAAGAGATCCAAAGATTAAATTTGGTAAGTTTTATCTTGAAGTAAAAGGCAGTTGATTGTCAGGGAGCCTTAGAAACTGTTAAAAGCTGCCATGAGAAGTGGTGAACTCACTATTCTTTATGACTTTTCAAAGTGAATTTGTGGGTTTTTTTTTGGTGTAGGTTTTTTTTGTTCATTTGTTTTTGTTGCTTTTTAAAACATAAAGTAATTCCTGAGGAGAAAAATATTATTATCAAACTAGTCTACATATTTTGGAAGAGTAATGGAGTGCCTGGATGTAGAAGATCCATCTGGTTTAACAATTTGCAGAACTCCCATATTTAGCCTTTTCTCTTTGGGTCTTGAAAAACACATGTTGCTTGCATTATCTTCAACATAATCCAAATATTTGCAGCTCTCATGCAACTTTCTCTCTTTGAGACTGAGTTAAATCATAGTTAATGTTTCAAGATAGTATCTATTTGTTCGTGTTTGTTAGGAAGGATTTCTGTTTTTCCAGTGTGCTGCCAACTCTATCCTATCTTTTGCTACTCCTCCTGAAGCTAGTGGAAGATTGGATGAGTTGACAGAGACCATGCTTTTTCTCAACTGTCTGACTGCTGCCTCTTGCTTGCTTTCTTGGGGTCATACTGATCACTGTGTTTTGAACAAGACATAATTTCTCTGTGTCAGATGCCTTGAGAACCTGGGAGTTTTAATCTTTCCCCCACATGTTCAGACTGACATGATCCTCTTGTAAAAATCTCAAGTGCTTTGACTTCACTTGTGCTTTCACAGTAACACTGTGATCTGAAAAACATCTTTCTAGCTTTGATGTTTGGGCTACATGATCTTTAAGGTCCCTTCCCACCCAACTATTCTATGATTCTAAAATATTTAGCTTTTGTACAGGTGCTGCTTCAATACAGGAGAAAATGGAGTAGTACTGTCTTGCCTTGAGCTCTGTAAAACTCTGCTGTGAATAACATTAGAGGAAGATGGGAAAATATCCTTTGCTGGAGGTTTTCAGAGATGTTTTCTAATAGCAAGGCTCTGTGTAAACTTGCTCTGGGTGGAGGCATGAATGCTTCAGCGAACACAGACTTTTTCATCTCTTTCCGTATTCTTGCTATTTCTCCTCAAATTTGCCTTAAAGGGTGACAATGAATACTTTGATCCAATACGGCAAATCAAGTAACTGAGCCCTGGGGAGTGATTTGTGAATTGGAGTTGAGACTCCAGGATTCTGTAAGAAAACTTTGGTGTCTGGAGAAGGGCTTTCTGGATCCTCAGATCGCAAACATAGAGAACACTGCAGCCTAATTTGTTTTCTTGTGTGACCAACATTACAAGGCCTCCCTTGTGTCACTGTATGGTGTCTTTTCCTGATGCTTTCTTCAAAAAGATAACAAGAATTTGATGTTACTGTATTTTGAAATTCTTTAAGCAAAAAAAAAAAAAAAGGAGTACAGGGCTCCAAAGGTACTCAGAGGAAAAGGCCAGAAGGAGATGGCTCACCCAGTTTCTCCTGGTGTTTTCATTCCCAAACATAAGCTGGTAGAAGATTCATGCAATTAACAGTTTCCAAACCATCGTGAAGATCTTCTGTGTGGTGGAAGTCCAACTGCTACTCTGTAAACAGAGTCCTGGGAAGCACCTTCTTTGCTGGGTGAATTCAGAAGGAAAGATCACAAAAGGTAGGTATGTAAAAGGCTAGAATTGCCCCTGGGATTCCCAGGAGCTGTGTGCTCCTGGCTTCCACCTATCATCTGGGATTGTCTATGTGGCTACCAAGTACCAACCACATTGGCCAGATGTGGTGAAACTTTATAACGTCATTACTACATCCACCTCTGCTGAGCAAAAGAACTGTCCTGGCCTTGGCTGCTTCTTGGGATATTCTCTGAAGAAAACTAACATGCATAGTCCTAACAGGCATCCAGTCCTCCTAACTTTGTGAGCAAAATAAAAAGCTTGTTTACCATCACTGTAAAAAGAGAATTAGCAACAAATCCTGTACCTAATCTCTTGATCAAATTCACTTTCAAGTACTTGTCAGTATTTTACCTTTCTCCTCTCTTTTAATGGATTGCCAATATTTTCTCTTTAGGATGCCTCTTCACCAGCACCACACATGCTGTGTTTGCTATTAAAGCCACTGCACTCCTTGACTTTGTCCCTGTAAAGCTCTCAGCTTTTTTTTTAACAGATTTCATTTTTCACACCCATTTTTCATTATCCTTCAGGAAAAACATCCAAAAGAACTGCATGTTTTGTCTGGGATTAATATAAAGTGCATGAAATACAGAGGCAATGTCTCCTCCTTTTCCTCCTAATGACTATTCTTTATGGATCAAGGCATCTCATCAGCTGCTTTTATTACAGCCTGGGAGGCTGCATGGAATTGTTTGTTCATTGTGGCCATGAGATTTTTTCTTTCCTCAGTCCTTCAGCCGTGTAAGGCATAGGTTGTTCTGACATGAGGGCAAGACACTGTAATTTATTGTACCACTTACCAAATTTTATAAAAGTGACTGTTTAATATTTATTGCTGAATAATTGATAAAAGTATTTGTAAAAAGTGTTATCAAAAGGGTACTCTGACCACAAATACATGTACTGTAAATGTGATTTTCTCTGCAGGATAGGAAAGTCTGTGAGTCAAAACGTGTTTATGCTTGAGAGCTCTTTAGTCTTCGGGCTGTAAACTACCTATAAACCACTGGAAATTGGTTACAATTTTGCACTGTAAAGAATTGCTGCTATATTTTATAATTGTTGTTATATTTTATTGCTCTTTTAAAAAAAATATATGTGACTTGATTTATTTTTATACTTCATATTTAAAATTTAGGGAAAGCTGAGTCAAATTAATATGGAGTGACTTGAAAATATTCTTAAGGTGACACAGTGCCAAACCCGTGAGAACTGCAAGCCCTTTGATTCCTGATCTCAGCATCCATTGCATTATCTTCCTTGTCTCTCTTTTCTACTTTAGGCATAATTTAGCTAGAAATTTCTGCCTGTCCTTTCATCATCTGCCATCAAAGAGAGGATTTTCTGTGATCTGCTGCCTGTGAATTTTGTCATGATTTGGCTGAGCCTCCCTAGTGGATGGTGGCCAGATTGTGTTATTTGGACCTAATGTTAAAATTCCCTAGTAAAGCCCTCTTCTTCAAGCTGAATGCATTTATCTTTTCATGACGTGGAGATCCACAAATGCTCTTTCAGGGACACGTCTTTTTTTCACGTCTCTTTCCTGCATCTCAAAGGCAGTGTTGATGCATCCTAAAGCATATATATCCTGGCTTACAATTTAACCCCTCTGGGAGTTTCATGGCAGTTGAAATAAGGAACACAGGATTTGCAAAGGAACTTCCCAAGCACAGATCTGTGACTTTAAACAGTGCAGGTGAACTGCAAGTCCATGGAAATCAATATCTATCTGAATGCAGTGCTCTCTTCATCCTCCTGAAACAATTTCTTCTGACATTCAATGGATTAAGTCAATGTCCTTCAGTTCTTTCTCTGAGAGTTCACTTTCTTTAATGTTTACTTAACAGCTGGTGCTACCTTTCCTCTTTCTTAGCATATTCTGGATATTTTTCATGCCGTGAATCACCGTGGGATTATTATTGCAAAAGGTCATCAAAAGTCAATGATTTTGTTACAACATCTGTGTATCTGCTTGGATAATACAGTTTCAGATGGAGAATCTCTAGAGGACCCATTTCAGCTTTCTGGACAGGGATTATTCCTGTTTTTAAGCTGAGAGTCTAAGTGATACTGAAGGTTAAAATTAGAAAATTACTGTATTTACTTGAATAAGAACTGTATTCCAAGACTGTACATACCAACGGACTATTTAGCAAGTTATGCACTTACCACAGTTATGAACAGTTAATTTTAAAGAAAATCCTGAAAGAAAACATTCTGGTTATTATTTATGTACTTTAGTCAATGCATTAAAATAACAAACATAGTCTGATGCATATTCTGCAAAAAACAGGTGTTTTTCCTAGACAGATGCTATAGCTCAGTCAGACACTATGTACCCAACTGAGAAATGATATCTTCCTCCTTTTCACAGCCTGGTAGTCAGAACGGCTTGATAGAGTCTTCTGATTCTTGTGATCTTGCAGCATCACTTAGAAAATGTCCCTCTGTGGTGTCTTAGCTCAGACTTGTCAGAGAGTTTTATTTTTGACTGTAAAAACAGCTTATTCTGATTAAAAATCAAATGCGCGAAATAAATGTGCATTTCCAACAAGCTAAACGTAATGACAGTGTTAAGCCACCAGAACCTCCCCAAGCTGGTAGAGAGTTTGTGTGACTGCAGTCACACAATAGTGCAGCAGAGCTTGCACTATTACTAATGGAAATCACATGTCTTGAAGTAAGGCAGACGTGGTCCTGGAAAACAGCTTCATGGAGAAACACAATTCCAGTGGTGTCTTTTTTGTTGCTGTGCAATGTTGTGTCAAGATTTGGGGGTGATGAAAAAGAGCATCAAAGAGGTTGTACAGAGGTGGAAGATTAGAAACAGGAAAAAAGGTCATGATGAAGGTGGAAATGAGATAATGTTTCAGTAACTTTTGATAGGAGAGAAAAGAAATGCCCTGTAGTTTGAATCATCGTGTGTATAGCCCTGAAATTACGTGTGGTGTTTTGGAATGAGAAACGAGAGTGCCTACGAGTGAAAACTTCGCACTTCTGAGAGTGAGCCAAAACTGAAAGAATTTTTGGATGAAGTGAACAGACTCTAGAAGTGCCTGGAGAGAGGACCTGGTTGAAGATGTGAATGACCCTCTGCAATGCCAGGATTGATGGGTGCTTTCACTGCATCTGGGCATGGCTTTGCATTCTCCATTCTCAGGATTCCCTCTCTAACTTTGGATATTCAAGGTAGGTTCATGGCTCAAAAGTTGGAAGGGCTGGGAGCCCATAAGGATGATTAGGATAGAAGAGAGCCCATTAGTGCCCACCATCCATTGAAGGGATCTGCTCAGAAGCTAACCCAGTGAATTCAGGGGTTTCCAGAAAGGTAAATATTCTCAGGAAGGGGTTAGCAAGCTGGGACCTGGTGATGAGAGAAATGCAGGGAATTTTGTTGCGTATGTTAGTGTGGAAATACAAGTATAACAGACCACTGAGAGACAGGATAGGGGAAGCAGAAAAATATATTTTTCCCTTTTCTACTGGGAAAATGTGGAAGAAACTATGAGGAACTTCACTTCCACTGTGGCCTCTTTCCATGTGGGAGGTGTCACAGAAAAAAAAAGCAGCTAAACAATTCACGTTGTTTTATTCTATATTCCAATATTTTATGAGGTGTTCTATACACTATGTAAAGCACTGTTTGCAGTAAATGCTTGTTGAATATCATTATAGGTCTTGTGGCATGGCAGATATGAGGAATGTCATGCCGTGTAAACACTGATAGAGGGAGTTGTAAAATAGGAGAATTTATTGTAGCAAAGTTAGATATTGGTCCCCAGGAAGGAATGAAAGCACAATCACTAACTGCTGTTCCTCCCATAAAAATTGATTTTTCTATCCTTCTGTTTTGGATCTTCTTATGTAGTATTATAGATTTTAGAATATTATTCCTGAGTAAAAGAAGAATTGGCATATAAGCATTTAATCTTTAATCTAAAATTCTTGATACCTCTGATTTTCTGAAATTTGTGCTTTCCTTAGACTGCTGTATTTTTCTTACCATGACATTACCTACAATATGTATTAGAAGTATTTGGTGTTGAGATGAGGACAGTCCAGTGATAGTAGCATGAAGTCTAATGACAAACTGGATTACTGAAAAACTTGCTGATGCTGAAAAATGCTAAATGAAAGAAAGGATGGGAAACAATAGGAAGACCTATTGTATATTATATTTAGTAAATAATTTTTTCCTATAATTATTTTTGCAGTTAATCTCTGGATACTGTGGATCAGAACCGATACTGACTTTCTACTGGTATGAGAAGATGAGTAACGGCTTTCTGACATTCATGTTTTTTTGGGAGGAACCTGACTGAAGTTTAGAGAAACCAGTGGAGGATCACTGTCCCAAATTAACTTTCTAAGGGACATGGCATAAGGTGGAACACAAGCTGGGTCTGCTGGCATTGTGTGTATACCCCAGTGTCTGTGCTACCACTAGTAGTTTAATTTTCATCTTCTGTGATGTCAAGTTATTAGATCTTTTCCATTTCTCAGTGCTCTTTCAAGGTGATTGATGAAACAAAAACGTTTCTTTAAGGGTAAAAAGGTCCAGCAAAGATGAGCCTGAGAAGTCAGCAATAGATTCTTCCATGCCTCTCTGGATGGCATTCGTGGGTAGTTAGAAGGGAGCCCTTTCAGTTTATCTCATTTTTTGCACAGAGGTTTTACCTCATCTTTTCACAGAGATTTTACCTCTTAGACAGCTGTGAAGGGGCAGCTTTGTATGTTTAGCTACCTGTTCCTGGGCTCTCAAAGGTAATTTGCCATGTTCCATCAAGGAAGGGAGTGGGTACATTCAGACCTCTGTTATTTCTCTGTAGGAACAAGGCAGCTGAGTTGTACTGTTACAGAACTAATGAGCACAGCACAGCCATCCCAGGATTATAAAGCCACTTTGAATCAGGTGATAATTTTTTAAATAGCATTCTTGTCTTCCAGCAGACTTTTAACTACTGCTATACTTGTTCAACATTTTGGCTGTTTGGTCCAGTCACTCCTTAGTTGCAAAGAGCCCTGGCTGTGGCTTCCTTGCAGATGGAAAAGAAAAATAAAATAATTGAATTGTTTCATTGTTACTTATTTTTATTTTGCTAACACTGTATATTCTGCACTGAGGTCACTGAAGACTCATTTTTTACAAGCACAAGAACATCTCTGGAATAAAAGCATCCATAATCTCTGATTAATGAGAGGGTAGCTAAGTGGCATGAAATGATTTTCAAAAGATAGTATTAAACATATAAAGCCAAGTACCCAGAAACAAAGAAATGATGGAATTCAGATTCAGCTGAAGCTTTAATTTGGTTCCTCTCCATGCAATATGCCTTTTGTTTACCATTTGGTCATGATTTTTCCACAGGCTTCCTGTCTTACACAGCACACAGGACACTTGGTGCTCATGCACCAGGCATCTTTCAAAGCATTTCTTTCACTCCTCTGTATACTCTCCCATAAACATGGATGAATTCATTCCACCGTGGGCTTTTCTAGGGTTTCTAAAGTTTTCAAAACACCTTTTAAGAAAGGGAATACTATCATCCACTTTTTACATGTTGCAGGCTGAGACTTGAAGATTAAAGCCAAAAACATCAAAAGGAAATCCATCAGAAGAGGTAGAGATTGGATACTATTCTTCAAGTAGACTTTCATTTTTTTAGCTATGAAATCTTTCTGCTCCTCCTCCAGTTTCCTGCCTACTTAGTCTTCCTATGTCAGTAACAGATTACCTAAGGTCTTACAGATAAATGATCTTTCCACCACTAAACCCCAGTTCACCCCCAGAACAGGTTTATCCTCATAAATTTACAGAAAAAAAGAAAACTGAGAAAATAACATCCAAGCGATTACTTCCTGTAGAAACCTTGTGGGAAGTGAGAGACTGCAGGCATTTCAGGAAATGTCCTATACATTGCAAAATTGTTTGGTGCTCTGCTGAAGAATGTTTATGCATTAGTGAAGGCTTTAAGAGATTCTATATTGAGATCCATTAATATATGAAGGATAGGAGGCAAATAAGCCTGAGGTGAACATCATACTTTACACAGTACCTTTTTAGGAAATATGCATCTAATTCGCTCTTTGAGTTAGATGTCCTCCAGTTAATAACTTTTCCATCCTGTTTCTATTTATTGTACATTTAGGAAGAGTTTTGAGGCCTGTCTAGTTCTCTTATACAAACATTTGTCAGTTCTGCCAGGGATCTTTGGCTTTTGTGGAGGACATCAGGCCCCCACGAGGGCCACTCTATCACTCCCTTCCTCAGTTGGACAGGGGAGAGAAAATGCAATGAAAGGCCCATGGGTTGAGGTAAAGGCAGGAAGAGATCACTCACCAGTTACAGGGAAAAGAGACTTGACATGGGGAAAAAAACAAATTTAATTTACTTTCAATCATATCAGAGTAGGGTAATGAGAAACAAAACCAAATCTTAAAACACCTTCCCCCTACTCCTCTGTTCTTCATAGGATCAATTTCATTCACAGTTTTCTCTACATCTTCCCCCAAGCAGTGCAGGGAGACAGGGAATGGGGGCTACAGTCAGTTCATCACACATTGTCTCTGCAGCTCCTTCCTCCTCAGGGGGAGGCTTTTTGTACTCTTCCCCTGCTCCAGTATGGGCTTCTCTCTCCATGGGTCGACAGGTCCTGCCAGGAGCCTGCTCTAGTGCGGGTTTCCCGTGAGGTCCTAGCCTCTTTTGGGAATTCACTGGCTCTGGTGTGGGGTCCTCCAGGGGCTGCAGGTGGATCTGCACCACCATGAACCTCCACGGGCTGTAGGGGAATCTCTGCTCTGGTGCCTGGAACATCTCCTGCCCCTTCTTCCTCACTGACCTTGGTGTCTGCAGGGCTGTCCCTCTCACTCTTCTCTAGCTGCAGAGGCCCATACTGATGGGCTTGGCCTTGGCCAGCAGTGGATCTGTCTTGGAGGCAACTGATATTTGTTCTATTAGACATGGGGGAAGCTTCTGACAGCTTCTCACTGAAGCCACCCCTGTAGCCCCAAAGCTACCAAAACCTTGATGTGCAAACCCAATACAGCTTTACACTGGGAAATTTAAGAATGAAACTTGGAAATGGGAAGAATGGAGGAAGAAACTTTAGTTTCTTGCAGGAGCAAGTCCTTGCTGTGCTAAGGCTCGACAAAAGATTCACCTGCTGTTCCCTGTGCTGAAGGTGAACACAGTCAGGGAAACTGTAAAAGTGGTCTGAATCCTTTTCAAGGATTCTGTTGTGTCTTTACCCATCTGCCTTTCCTGGTAAGTGTAGTGTTTTGGGAGGTGATCAAAGTGATTATAAAGTAGGACTGTAATCAGGAAAAAAAAGGATAAGGTATTGTAGTTATATTGACAAGGCTTTACTTTCTTTCTCTCTGTGCAGTTTTTTATGGAGATAACTTTCTTACTGAAGATTTATGTGAATGCAAGGAAAAGCAAAATTAGGCTATCTGATACAAATGTCACATGCCATGATAGCACCTCTCTAAGAGCAGATTGAAATACATGAAAGAAGAATTAAGTGTCCAGAATTACTAATAGATGCTTACTGATTTGTGATTGTACAAGAATGCAAGTTTGTATGGTTTTTCTTGGCAGAGAGCCAGAAGAAATTGTCACATTAAATTAGGAGGATCTATTTTAATTTTCTCCTTTTGACATCCTCCTATTGATTTGGTTGAAGTGCCTTTATTCAATAATTCCACTGTATGAATACCAAGCAGCGTAGCTGCTAAAATGGAGTTTATATATCAATATAATTTTAATACACAAAATTTCAGTCTATCAAGGCTGAATTTATTTACCAAAGTTCATAATTTTTAAAAAAAGTGGACACCAACAAAAAAGTTTATTTTAACATGTAGGCTCTCTGGAAATTAGGTGTAGAATGGAAACACTCTGTTCTCAGGAACATTCAGATTGCAGTTTTTCAGCAACGGTGCTATCATATAGGTATTGTCTTTCCGAGAGGATCTACCTCCTTCATCATTTGCTGTAACTGAAATAAAGTAAATAGATATTACATGGCAGGAAGGGACTGTTACCTTATGACAATATTCTAGTATGATGAGTTTATCACTAATCCACAGAAGTAATTGGAAATAAAGAGGTAATTTGTGACGTTGTTTGTAGGCACCATATTAAAAAAAGAGAATGATCTGAATATTTACTGAAGGAGGTGACATTATATATAAATGTTTTGTGATGAAAACAAGATTTATGTATTTTCTTTCAATGAGGATTGATTACAATATCAGTAAAGCTTTAAGATGTCTGTTTTATTGCACTATATACATTTTGAAAATGTAATCCATGATTGTAAATTCTTCTTTGGAGAAGCAAAATTGAAGTTGGTTCTACCCCCAACCCGGTCAATTCTATTTGTGAAATGATGTTGAATTTACTGCAACGCCTCCAGCAGAACCACTTGACAATAGCATTTTTATTCACTTCCTTGTCTTTACAGCTATGTTCTGCTCCTACAATTTCTAGGAAAATGCAGTGCATCATTTCAGGGGCTGTTGTGTTTGCATATGTAGGTCAATGTAACTATTAATAATAATATAGGGGTTTGAAGAATTAGTAAGAAATTCATCAGAAGCTCTTTGTGTGTCACTTTGGCTGGTTGAGTTTCTCTACTGTTGTAGAGAAGAACTGGAGTGAATATGCACAACTCATATTCTAATCTGTAAGAATTACTGTCATGCCCCAAATTTGTTAGACCTCATCTAGTTAATGAACAATTACAATGGTTCAGTATTGACAATATCCAGAAAGTTGGCCATTCATCAGTAGGCTGCCTAATATACAGAACCTTTGTGCAAGGAAGGAAATATTTGGATGAAGACATGGAGCAATAAAGAAAAACTTTAGCAGAGTTCAAAGAAACATGGTCTCTCGTGTAATTCACGCAGCTTTCTCGCATCTGCAGCATTGTGCCAAACAAACTTCAGAAGGAAACGTCTAGTTCAGCCTGCTAGACAGCAGAAGATCCTGAATGAAGAACTTAAGTACAAAGTTAAAGACTAATTAGCTCTTCTATTACCTTAGTAGTGCTCATTCATTTAAATGGATTTGATGGAGCACAGTTTGATCATACAAGGATCAGAGAGAGGCAGTCATTGACGACAAGTGATGGGGGCAACAGACGTCGGGAGATTTATTAATTTTTTTCCGTGTCCTGTTGTGTCCCTGAGAATTAGTGTTTGTAATGATAGCAGGCTTCAGAAGAGGCTTGCTGCAGTAGCTAACTTATCCTGATTAATTTTCTATAACTCAGTAAACTGTAAATAAACGGATTAAAGAGCCATTTGATCTTCAAGAAGAGGTTTAAAGTGGCTTTGATGACTATGTACCTAGGGGAATACAGTGGATTATCATGGATAATTCATTAAAGAAGAGAGGACATTAAATTGATGTTGTATGTGAACACATAAAATCTACAATTTATGCATGTGAGTTCTGTGTCTGTTATATTCACGTAAACACAGACACACGTATGAGAGAGTGAAGTGGGTGTGCAAAAATGCATGTTACTATTTATTTACTTTATCGTTAGGAAATGAAAGATGAGACATTACTCTGTTAAACTGTAATGGCATGTGGAGATACAGAAGCATGCTACTAAACACTAGGTGAATTTCAGGCAACAGGCAAATTTCTGTCAATCAGATATCTCGCATTCATTAGCATAACTGTCTGAATGTAAAGGACAGCACCAACTGTCCTCTGTCCTTTACTATAATCATGTATGAGCTGAAGCGTTCACTAATGATTGAGATGGTGCATGGGTTGTGTAAACTCTACTAAACATTGGAAATCATGTCACATAAATAAGAGCACAGGAAAGCATGGTTACTCTTGCTCTATTCCCCAGTGTGTCTTAGCTTGGATACCAACATCTCTATATACTGTGGGTATGTGCTCAAAACGAAGGCTCTGAGGAAAGCTTAAAACAATGTAGGGCAAATAAGAAGGGCACAAAAAGATCAAGCAGTTCCCCTTCCAGATTTCTTGGTAGAAGAATATAAATGCTTGTCTCAGCTTTCTAAAGATCAAATTTTAAAGTCCCACATGACCAGAAAGCAAAATAATGTAACATAACCTTGAGACTAGTTTTGTGACCTCTTCAGATTAAACAATTGTCTGTCCTGCTTTGTAAACTGGATTTCAGTTTGCAGTATATTAACTCAGCAAAGCTGTATAAACCTGCTATAAATAAGAAGTGAAATGAAAATAAGTCAATCTCGACCCAAGTCCTGTAAAGGCTAGCTTGCAGGAACTGGTGATTCTATGTATTTTTTGCTCTCAGTTTCTTTTCCCTTTCCCTTTCCCTTTCCCTTTCCCTTTCCCTTTCCCTTTCCCTTTCCCTTTCCCCTTTCCTCCTGGATGAAATACGCTTAATTTTACAGATTAATTTTTCTTTCCCTTCATTCTAGTAAAGACTTTGTGGAATAGGGAAGGTTGAATACAGCTCAGGGAGGAGAAGAGGGAAGTGACGTTTGTACCTTATGGCAGTTACTCTCTTGCGTCCATGATGGTACTTTTAGTTTTGTCAGTTTTGTAGTTTAAATGATAATTTTTCAGATCACACAAAAGTTAAGTGGTATAAACCAATGCATTCTTTGCTCTTGCTCCTCTTCTGCATATATTCCCTGCTCAAACATTGTTGCTCTTTAAAATTAAGTGGAGAGAGAAGGATTTATTTTGCACTAGGGCTTTGGGAAATCTAGAAGGCAGCTGTTCACTTTCACTAGAGCAACAGAGACAGCACAGACTGTCCTCTGGGAACTGACACTGAGTATAGTGCTGCATTATAAATACAATTTCCTAAAGACAGACTTGGCTTCCTGCGGCTGATGAATAGACCTAGGCTGTCTTAGTACAGCGAGTTAAAGAACAACATTTTCCTCACTTTCAGAGAAGGGGAAGGTGTCTCATAGAATTTCTTTTACTTCACCAAGTGTGTATATGGTTGGATAGATTTTTAACAATCATTTTCGGACTGACCATCACGCTGGTTATGGCATCGTCCCCTTTCACTGAGTTGAGCTGTGATTAGGGATGCAGATCCTGCATGGTGAGTTGGGGCAAGTTCCTACATGTGGGTCAGGGCAACCACCAGTACAAATGCAGGCTGGGGTCAAATGGATTAAGAGCAACTCTGAGGAGAAGGACCTAGGGGTGTTGGTTGATGAGAAGCTCAACATGACCTGGCAATGTGCTTGCAGCCCAGAAAGCCAACTGTGTCGTGGCTGCATGAAAAGGGGAACGGCCAGCAGCTCAAGGGAGGGTCAGGTCAAGATTGGCGGTTCTACCCCTCTACTCTGCCCTTGTAATACCTCACCTGGAGTGCTGCATTTGGCTCTGGGGCCCTCAACATAAGAAGTACATTGATCTGTGGGAAGAAGGACTATGAAGATGGTCAGAGGGAACACACCTCTTCTATGAAGACAGGTTGAAGAAGTTAGGGTTGTTCAGCATGGAGAAGGCTCCAAAGAGACTTTATAGCAGCTTTCCAGTACCTAAAAATGACCCACAAAAAGTCCAAAGAGGAACTTTTTACAGGAGCATGCAGTGATACGACAAGGGGTGATGACTTCAAACTGAAATGGAGTAGATTCGCTATTAAGAAGAAATTCTTCACTGTGAGGGTATTGAGACACTGAAACAGTTTTCCCAAAGAAATTGTATATGTCCCATTGATGGAAGTGTTGAAGGCCAAACTTGATGGGGTTTTGAGGAGCCTGGTCTAGTGGAAGGTGTCCCTGCCCATAGCCTGGGGATTGAAACTAAGTACCTTCAAACTCAAACAATTCTATGGTTCTATGATCCTTTCCAGCAGAGTGAGAAGACAGACATGAATTCGTACACTTTTGTCCTTCTTGGCTTAGGCACTAGTTTAATACACAGCCCTTTATAAATGGCTTCACAGCATCTTTGCATCACGTTGCTGGTTTGTGAACTGGAGCCTAGACATTCTCATACTACTGTGAGGATATAGGAAGCCACACTAAATATGTGTCGGTTTCACACTGTGCTTCCTTTTTCTTACTCATCTGAAATAAGTTTCCAGTCTCATTTGGAGAGTTGAACGCCTTTTGCATAGTAGGAAGGAATTAAATTTGTACAATCAAAATAAACTAAAATAGACAGTAAATAACTAGATAAGCTTCCACTGACTTACTGCTGGAAATGCTCCTTGTTAAAGAATGCTCATCTCTTTGGATGCTTTCTTCCTCTTTTGTGTTCCTTTTTCTGAAGTAAAATAGAACTTTAAGTTTATTTCATATTCTCATGCACCTGCTCACCACCAGGTATTGTCTGAGAAGGTACAGAAGTGGAGCAGATGGCACTTTACGGCACCCTATGTCAGCTCTGAAAAGCCTCCTGTGAATTACAGTTGAACAGACATGTCCTCTTTTCTTTAGAGAAAGCAACTTAAGACAAGACCATGCTGTTCGGAACGAAACAATCTGCACGAGAGGGTGTGATTTTTTTTTTTTGGTAGTAATTCTTAAGCGAGTCTTTGCTACTCAGAGGGATTTTTAATTAATCACCAGAACAAAAGTGGTAGTTGGGATTCAATATGCGCAGCTGCATAACCATTTTGTTTCTGAAGATTTGAAATTGCAGTAGCTGGCAATATCCTAGCCCCCATATTAGCTATATCATAGTTGAAACTTTGGAACCGTATGTCCCTTTCAAGGTCACTTCCATGCTGTGGCACCAGACCAAGATCCAGAGTTCACCACACACAGCAGTGGTACAAGTAGTAATGCAAGAAACAAGAGAGAATCCTAATTGTGCCCTCTGCATGAGAAAAAAAAAAGAAATTGTAACCGGTAAATACAGTTCTTTGCAGGATGGTGGGGTTGAGTTAGGACTTCAAAGAAGACATTGTTTTGGAAAAGGAAGAAGATTTTTATATTCTTTTGGTACACTCCCTTGATTAAACCTTAATAACTAAATTCCCAAATTTCATTCTTTCAATTTTATTTTTCAGTGAGTTTTCTGGCTATCAGAAAGACAACACCTACTAACTGCTCTTGGAGTCAATAAAAGCAACCATAATGTTTGCCTTTAATTAATTACTTCTGTGCAGGGGATTATCTCCTGTGAATCTGTTCCTTCATTTTTTTATTGGAAAAATGGATATTTAGAACAGTGCTATTTGCACATACTGTAAAATGGACTTGATAATCTCTATGGTCTTTTTAAACCTTGTTAACCAATCAACCAATTAAATTCGTGTTGAAAAACTGATTCCCGCCATTGAGGAAACTGTAGTGAAGATGGAACATTAGGAAGAACCAGCTGGAAATTGGATAGGGTTTTTCTTATGAAGAATTTCAATAGTATTTAATAACTTGTCAAAATGTTCAGCAGAAGACCTCAGTTTTTCATTGAAGAAGTGAGTAGCTAATTTTTTTTACCTATCAAGACAGAGTAGTACTCAAAGAAAGAATCCTTACACTTTCTGTAATGATAATAATTTAACAACAGCAACAATAATAATAATAATAAAAATAATGATGATGATGATGACACAACAGGTTTAAGTTGATGGAAATGCTTTTGGAGCAGGATGAGTGGGATGAAAAGTAGGCTAGAACAGGAGACAAAGCAAAACTGATGGGTAGTTCTATATGTTGAGGTTCTGAGGACCTGTGTCATGAAGTAGCATTGTAACAGCAATTAAAATTAAAAACACACACACAAAACCCAACAAAACCCCCAGAACTCTTCCCACGCTTCTTTTGTTTGCAGATGTTGCCCTGTCTCACTCTGTAAAACCAGGCATCTTTTGCTTTCTGATTAGTAAAGAAGTTACTTTACAGTTACTTTACAATACTGTTCCCTTCTTTTCTCTTTGTGGCCAGCTGAGCTGATGGGATACAGAATGGAATGCATCAGTACATCCTGTAAGGTCACTTTAACTTTGCTGAACATGAATTTTTCAGGTTACTGTACTATCCATGCTCTCTGTCTGAGTGTGCTCTTTAATGCATCATAGCCATTTCCCTTGGAATTAAAACCAGAAATGACGATTCAAGTTACGTTAAAAAAATGCTGATCTAGTGTTTGTAGTTTTGCAACTTCCCTGGAGTGTGGACAGGACAGAGCTCTTAGCAGGAGTTGTGTGCCTTGCCCCAAGGCAAAATCAGGACAAATAAGCCCATGCACTGCCTTTTCTTCCTTTTTTTTTTTTTTTTGTGTCATGTCTCTTTGGAGCAAAAGTATTTCTGGTGTAACGCTGACACTAAATGAAAGTAAACAGGTCTGATGGGCAACTTGCAAAGAATTTAGCTCAGCTAAGCATTCCAGTGTTATTTCTTTTTAATTATTGAGAGCATCTCTGTGCTGGAAATGGTGGAATACACAGAGGATAACATGAACTAGAGAACACACAGTATAACTGAATCACTATATTGCTCTTCCACCAAATGCAGTTTATTGGTGAAGGGCTAGAAGGGGAAACAGTCTTAGTGTCATCATGCCTGTGAGTTAGGCACATGTAGGCACACTGACTTTCTGGAGCTTCCAGAGCACACGCTTAGGGTGAATTTTTACATCAGAAAGCTTGTGCTTTCTTGCTCTTGCTAATATCTGGCTGTCAGGTGACATGAAGAATTGCAGGCTCACCGTGGCCTCTTCTATGTCTGGTCCTCCTGGTGCTGCAAGTGGTAGTGTCAATTTACTGAAGGAAAAACTTGTTCTGGATTCTATTTTTTTCCAGTCTCTTCCAGACTGGAAAATTCAGGACTGAGCCATACTATCCTCTAAAACTAAATGTGATTCCAGCTGATGGCTTAAAAGAGAAAAATATATAGGTTTTTTGCAGTGTCATGTGGCATCAATTTCTCCGCACCTGTAAGAATGAGTCATCTAAATATTTCTCCTTGGAAAAGCAGTGAATGAAATTGTTAATACTTTCATAGCAGAGTCAAAAGATCTTTTCATAAGACTATTTCATCAGGAATAGAAATTACTGTAGAACAAAATCAGGGCAGATAGAAATGTTGCAATTAAAGTGATGCAGTCAGAGAGTGCAAGATGTGAATCATACACGCAGCAAGAGATTGTGCTCTGAGTAAATTGCATTTACAAGGAGGTTTAAAAGATGGATGATGGGGACCAATTTTCAAAGAAGAGGTGTCATAGTGCCCTTTCAGATGCCCTCCATGTCCTATACTCCAGCTGCCTATCCAGAATTTTTGCTGTCTCATAACAGCAAAAACAGTCCCGTGTGGATGTCTTACATATGTAATGGCATCTAAAATGGCACTTCACATCTGTGTTCAGGTAGCCAAAACCCTCTAATGCCAATTCCAGAAAGTGCTTGGATGGGACTGTGGGGGCTGATCCAGCTTTTTGCTCTGTATTAGTAATTCCTATTAACATTTGTTTGTTCTGCATTGCCAAAGTAAAAGTGACCTTTTTCACAGGTTAGTGCACAGTTATGTCTGCCCATTGAGGGTCAGAGATAGAAACAGCAAATTCTAACTGAGTTTTGAAAAGCGAATAAGTCTTGCTGCCACATCCACAGCAGGTTTTTTTAATCTGTGCTTTAAACACACTTGAGAAGTTTTGACTGAGTCAAAGGATAATGTAATTTATTTCGCTAGATAAGGTTTCCAGAAGATCTTAAAAGTGAGTGTTCCAGATCACAGTAGTGTTTTCATTAAAAGTTTCATTAAATCTTGTTCAGACAATTAAAAGAAGAGCTGTATTAGCTAGCTGTGTACAAATCAATGGCTACTTAAAACAGTGGTTAACATTACCATAAATAACTGATAATTCTTGGACTTGAATTTGAATACTGAAATGTATATATGTCATATTTATATGGTCTCATTCTTTCTTCTTTTTCTCTCTTTTGTTTTCCCTATCAATGTAATAAATTCAGTCCTTCAAAAATTGCTCTGATTCTTTTCTTCTTAAGATATTCATGTTCCTGTCTGTGAACAATAATTGCTTTTTAAAACAGTTGTATGTGCAGCAGAGAGCAATGTGTATGTGTTCGGAGAATCCAAAGTTTTCATATAATTAGATTGAGAGGGAGTTCTTGTCTTATATGCCCATAGAGTGCTGTTACTTTATTCTGTAGAGGGCCATACATCATTCTAGCAACTGAATTCTTTCTGGCACTGCAATAAGCAGTTTGCTTAGTGTGTTGAAGTCCCTGAATTCCTCTAGACCAAAAGCAGTCAGAGATTGCATTTCCTTTGTTTTTCCAGCTACACTAGGGATCAATGAACACACTTTGTATTTGACACCATCACCTGATTTTGGAAACATTGGAGTTATAAAACCTTCTTTATGTTGGTTTTACAATATGTTGCTGGTTTTACAATCTGTAGGCTATTTCAGCTATGCAGAACAAGCAAATGTTAATAGGAATTCCTTGGAGCATATACAATCCCAGGTTTGCAAATGATTTGGACATCCTCTGAGATTTTAATGCAATTTAGCTTTCCTTGGAACAAAAGAAAGATATCTTTGGGCATTTTAAGGACTGCTACTTCCAGCTAGGTGAGTTAATCTGATAATAACTATGTGCCTAGAGTTGGGTGATGCAAGATTTGCAGGTTTATGTACAGAACTATTTTTTGCTGAGGAAGCAATGTATAATGAGCTCTGAGAGCCAGCAAGCGCCTGCAGCTCTCACTTGTGCAGTTAAAAATGAATTCCTCCCCGTAAATTGTGAACAAATCCATAGGAATCTTTTTAATATGTGTAAAGCAGGGTGTGCATAGCAATAGCAACTGCACTGATACCACAGTGCAAACATTTTGTAGCAGGATAATGACGTTTTTCACACTGTTTTATTTCATGTAACTAGCTCATGTGCAACATCAAAAATGATGTCCAAGACTAACTTGAATTCTTGAAAAGTCCCTTTACTATGTTAAACTGCAGCAGTAGGATGATAAATCAGTGTGAGTGTGAAGGAAATATAGCTCCATGTATTAAGCTTTTCTGTGCTTCATGTGAGGTAGGCCTTTGAGGCTTGGCATGGGTTACTGACTATTTGGAGAGAACAACATATTTCTGCAATGATTGCTTACGCCAGTAATTTGTCGTATTGGTGTTCTTATCAGGACACATTGCCAGACCAGGAAGGCATATGAAGCTTCCCAAGAATGCTTTCCTGCAAATGCAGGTGTGATATCAATCATTGAGATACATTTTGCAAGCTTTCCTTTACAGTTAAACTTTGAACAATGGTGACTCTAAAACTTTTAGATGCTTAAGTTGTACAAAAGCCCAATTTTAAAATGACTGCCATGTTGCCTCTTGGCATTTGTGGATTCTGCGCCTTCTTTGTTTTGTTTACTTTATCAGTTCTGCTGTTTTTCTCACAGAATTTGGTGATCATGCCCCATACTGGCTGAATAATATTTATGTATGTGATATATCTTCTACGATATTCTAGTTCTTCACAAACATCCTGGCAAACTTTCAGCAGTTTCACTTCAGGTGTTCTTGCAATGTGAGCAGCCTTAGAACAGATGCTTTTCAATATTCTTAGTTTCTTATTCCACTTATCTGTAGGACATGATTGCTTTCTGGCACGCTGATCTGTCTTTGCAAAGAAACCGAGAAAAAGAGAAGACAGTATAACATCCAGGCTTTTTATTCTTTCTACCCATTTATTATTCTCTGTTACTAAGTGAACCAGAGCTCTCTTAGTTTGTAGGCATAACATTCTCTCTATACAAAAGCTCTTTTTGTTATTAGAATCACCTTAATTTTTCACCATTCTTTCATAAACTATAAAAATTGTTTATGAATCTCAGTTATAAATTTTGGAAGGGTCATGAGCAAGATGTACGAAATGGCAGATGTTGCATTTTAAAGGTCTTATGAACAATCATTTGGGATGACTTGCATAAGTCTCTGGTCATGTAATACTTTAGAAAATTAGAAGTAATTAATTTTTAAATTAAATTAATGGGAAAAATGTCCATGAATTTTAAAAAAGTGCAGTATTAACAGGAATGGAACTTTGAAATATGAGGCAGCCTCTTTATCCTATATATTCCACAGCTGTGATTATAACTGATGGAGATTCAGAGGTTTTAAATTGGCTACATGAAGGCTTTCTAACTGGTCCATGAATAGTGTACGGGGAAAGGAGGGAGATAGTTGCAGAGGACTGCCAAAGAAAATTAGGAGTGAGGGGAAAAAAATACTGAGTTTATACCATGCTTGCTTTGTAGCTTATGGTGAGTTACAGTGTTCAGCATCGTCATTACCCAGGGGTTTGGCTTCCCCAGTAAGGAAAGTGGAAGAGTTTTCCTTGCCTCTTGCATCCTTGCTTGGGTGTCTTCCACAGCTAAAAGTGCTTTTCCCCCTGAGCATGCTTCTTCTGTCTCTTAAGTTGCAGCCTCTGTGTAAAATGGTGCTTCCCTCTGACTACAAGGCCTTCACACTACCGAGAGTGGATACAGAGCAGCACTTTTTTTTGGTTTAGCTTGCTTCAGAATGAACTGCAGCTCTGTACATTCTATGACTTTCTCTTGATTACTTTCCTGCCAGGCAATGCTAAGGTGTCCTAGGAATGCCTGACTACAAATTTTCAGACATGTCCTCCTAAATAAAAAGCAGTCCTCTGTAGTTTGATGCTATTTGGCAAACACAGCTAAGTGTATGTGCCTGTGTTTTCTGTCTGCCTATCTAGATGCTAATAATTCTCTTGGTCTTTGGAAAATTAAAGCTCATCTACGTTTATCAAACTCTTTCAATTGAGAACCAAAGTTCAGTTCTTTCTGCTCAAGCTTTTCTTGTATGTCTGATTGGTGCTTAGTTCTGGTTCGCTGAATATGCATTTTATGCCTTACTTTTCAAATGAACTTTTACCCGTCACGGGCTGAGAGGCAAGTTATATTGCTGGGTCCCTGTAAATTACCAGTGCCATTGTTTTTTATTTGCAGTGCCTAAGCAAGCAGGAGAACAGCAGGTTAAGTCACTTTTGCAAGAAGATCATGACTTAATTAGTGCTTATGCGTATAAAAGAAAAAAAGTAATAATTAAGGGTATGGCAGTAACAACATTATATGCCTGCCTTAGTTCTAAGGAACCTGCTCTAGAGAGAAGCCTATTAGAAGGATGAAGGATTAGAAACTATGTGTATAATGCTTGAAGGCAACAGGGAATTTGTATGAGAGACTCTTCTTGCAGAGAAATTAGAAGAGCTTGTTAGAACAGGGCACAAAGTCTTGGGTCTGGTTTTTCAAAATCAAATGTCTTTGGTTTGGAGGTTTTACTGTGTGGCTAGTTTCATTTTGGTTGGGAAAGCAAAAGTGTAAAGCACCAGACATTCAAGATCATCCCTGTACACTCTAATCAGAAAGGCACAAAAGTGTCAAAGGTTTACTTCTAAGCTGTTCTGTCTCTCACTTAGAAAATAATTACTTCTTTTAGGTTCAGCTATACTTCTTCCTCTAACAGGTTATATTTACACTAATTCCTATTATTTTTAACTATTTGTCCCAAAGTGTACTGAACTGCAAAATCAGTAACTGAATGGATCACTGCATGGATTGGAAGGGCTGTCTCTAATTTTGTTCTTCAATTTATAAGCCAGAGATGCTGACAGTGTGAACTCTGATATAAAGCTAACTATGGGAAAAGAGGTGCTGCTTGCCTCAGAGTAAAAGAGTGATAGCAGTTGAAGCCAGCTGAATAGCTTTTTGGGCTACATATCCTTTCCTGAAAATGAATTAATTTGAAGGAGGTCACATGCATGTCATTTGTTAGCTGGGTTAAAAATTTATGAATGAAATGACAGTTCAAAGATTTTTAAAGAAATTCTGGAGAAGAAATTGTACACAGGAGAAGGGATATGCCATGAAACATTCTCTAGTTTTTAAAATATAAGGTCCAAACATATGTCCATAAAATTAGAGTGCTAATTTCAGTGACAGCAGGGGATGTTGCCATCTCTGTGTCACCAGATCCAATCAGGGCCTGGAACTGCAAAAGAGGAGCCACAGGCTGTATGCCAGGAAAAACTCTCTGTGGATCATCCAAACCCACAAAACATGTAAGACCATAGTATACAAAAAAATTAAAAATAACCTTAAAAAATTTTTAACCTCTTTTTCCATTGAAAAGGCCATTTTGACTAGTCCTCCACCTCCAGGCTGAGAGGAAACAGTTCCTTGGCTGTGGTCTGCTCCTTCTTACACTGAAAATTTGTCTTCCAAGTTTGTCATCTTGTTCACTGTTATGGGCCTGGTTTCATTTTAGTTTTATTTTGATTTTACCTTTCCCTGCAGGTGGCGGGGGATGCTCTGGCCCTTCCCCTCTCCTGGAGGCTGCGGCTGTGCTGTGCCAGGCCCAGGGCAGGGATGGCCTTGTTCTGCTCCCCGAGGCTGTGGTGGCACTCTGGTTCTTTTGCTCGGCACTGCCCCTCTACCTGCTGGGGCCACAGCACATGACCAGGACCGCTCGGGCAGCGCCAGCACTGGTGGTGGGAATCCCCGTGACAGTGGTCACAGGGGGGGCAGCATGGCGTGTGCATGGCCGTGCTGGAAACTGGGCCATGCCAAGCTGGGCTGGTGCTGGGGGCTAGCAAGGCTGGGGCAAGCCACTCAGGGCCAGGGCAGTCTCTGCATACGTGGCCTGTGGGCACTGTGCGTCACCGCCTCCGCTGGGCTGTGCTGAGCCAGCAGCCTCATGTCAGCGGGGGACGGCCCGTGTGCATGGAACAAGGCTCCCGCCATGGTGGGGGATGCCCCTCGCCCCTCCTATTCCCCCCCTGCCAGGCAGGCACACCAGAGTGTGGACCCTGGTGGCCCCGTGTGGCCCTGCACGGTTCCAGGGGTGGCTGCTTTATGTGGCAGCGAGCAGTGCCGCCTGCAGTGGCAGGTGGTGGTGGCATGGTAGCGGACGCAAGGAACTTTTGGAACTTCTGGGGTGCGGGGGGCTGATAGACTGGTAGAACCAGAACTGGCACTGTGCTGAGTCACAGGGATCTTTCTGGGCCCAGCGCCACGTGGTGCAGATGTGGTTAGATTTAGCTCCTGACGTGGAATGCAGCGACTCGTGTAACCACTCTTTCTGGTGCCTCTACTACAAATCTGCTGTAGCTTGTGTGAGCCCAGATCAAACCCCTGGGAGGGAGGCTTCACCACAGAGATTTTGTTTTCTTCCTTTTTGTTCAACTGGAGTGTTGGTGAGAATGCACCCACACGCAGCTCTGCCTGGGCTGCGTCTTGGCAAGGATCACGGCCGCCATCTTTGACATCTTCTACCAGCCACAAGACTGGATCAAGAGCTAAAATCAGAGGGTTTTTTTACTTTTTTTTTTTCACTATCATTGTTCTGTGTTCTATTATATATATTTTTTTCAATAAAAAGTTGTTATCTTTCTCCTATCTTTTTTGTAGTCTCATGTGTGCAACTTGAAATTGCGTAATTGTCTTTAAACTGAGACATTCACTTATCAAGGTAGTCTGTGTCTGTGCAGCATGCAACCTCTTGCTTCTCCTACAGGTTGCTGGCTGGGAAGATAAGACGTTCTGCATGAAGAGATTCTAACCAGTCTTAAACTTGAATGCCTTCAGTTCACTTTGTGCTAGCACTGTTTTACTTTTCCTTCTCAGTTTTAAAAAAACTTCTGTACAGCCACTGTGATGTGAGTCTGAGTAATTGAACTGACAGGAATACACAATTGCATAGGGAAGCTGAGTTTCAGAACTAGCACAGTAAAAAGCAATACTGGCATTGTCCCAGTCTGCAGCAATAACTAGATGGTGGTTGCTTTTAAGCATGGACACATTGCAAGTGACACAGTACAGAGAGTGGTTTTGGGTTTTTAACTCCCTCTGTGTGTATGTGCATGTACAGATCATCGCAGATGGTGGATAATATAATTTTTCATGGAGTGACAGATCCAACCAATGATAAGACCCCAGAGGAAGTTGATTCTGCAGTAGAGAATGACCAATCTCTTGTTGCCACTTGAATATACAAATGCCAAGATGTTTATACCCCACAGTGCCATGTAGCATACATAGGGAGTATGCTTCTCCTTCTGCGGAAAGTACAGTTCGGCACTGTGCTGTTCTGCTCTATCACTGCTATGAAGCAAGGTTACTACTTTGAGAAAAACGACAGTTTTGTGAGGTCAAATTGGTGTGTGAACATTTTCTGTGGGACAGGGGTATCTAGTAACCCTGTGGGGCCTCTGAAAGTTTGAGCAAGGGAAGGATTATCAAATATTTTTTTTTTCACTTTGCAAGTGTGTGAGTGTTTAAAATTGCATGTGTTTTCAATTGTTTGCAAATATTTTCTGAATCTGAAAAACTCATTAGAAAGCATGTTTCTTCACAGAACCTGCAACCCTTTGGCAGGCGAGCTCAGTACAGCCGTAACCAGCTGAGGTTGTGGTGGCTGCACTTATTTTAGTGCAGACATTTCATACGAATTTAAACTGACCTGAGGGTTTGATTACATTTGCTCTCCTTATGGAAACATGGGCACCAACCTCTTTTCTTTATGGATGCAATGGGTTGACCCTGGCTGAGCTAGGTGCCCACCAAAGCCACTCTATCTCTCCTCAACTGGACAGGGGAGAGAAAATATAAAGAAAGGCTCATGGGTTGAGATAAGGACAGGGAGAGATCACTCACCAGTCACAGACAGGGGCAAAACGGACTGGATTGGGGAAATTAGCTTAATTTATGGCCAATCAAATCAGAGTAGGGTAATGAGAAGTAAATCCAAATCTTAAAATACCTTTACCCCACTGCTCCCCTCTTCCCAGGCTCAACTTCACTCCCAGTTTTCTCTACCTCCTCTTCCAGCAGTTCAGGGGAAGAAAGATTGGGATTTGTGGTCAGTTCATCACATCTTTTCTCTGCTGCTCCTTCCTCCTCAGAGGGAGGACTCCTTCCTGGGCTCCATCATGGGATCACTCCAGCAGGAGGCAGTCCTTCATAAACTTCCTTGCCATCAGTCCTTCTCACAGGCTACAATTCTTCTTAAACTGCTCCAGCAGCTCAGCAAAGAGGAATACCAATGTCCCAAAGTTACGGTATACATGATAGAGAGCCCTGTCAGATATGTTTGCTATCAGAAACTCAGGTAATGAGATGGGAGATGCTGCATTCTTTCTGCTCCAAAAAACCAGGAGCCTGTTAACTTCCAGGGGCAGACTGCAGGGTTAGCCATACTCCTTCATCCTTGAGGTACAGGTTAAGAACTAGAGATTAATGGTTTCAGGGACTGAGTAGGTCAGCTGGCCTTTGTTTCTTGTATTCATTCTTGTCCTAAAGGCGTGGTCATGACCAGAGTGTTAGGGGTTAATAGGGCACTGAGGGATGTTTTACTATATAGTTAATTAGTTCTCATGCAGGCTGATTGATTGCCTATCTATTAAATCTTCTGTTGATGGACTTATTACTCATCTGTAAAATGTTTATAACAGCTATAAATAATTTAAGAAACCTTATAATTCATTTATGAACCTATTCTTCGTAGTGAAGATCTTCAGCTTAATACCTTGTATTTTTAAATTACACATACTGTGACAGCACCTCATGTGAGCATGTCTACCACATTGGGCAATTCAATAGAAAGGATCCCATGTGTTTCATAGTGGCTGCTTATTAACCTCTCCAAGTTTTGATCCTTGCCTTTGTGAAACTTAACACATTGCCTTTAAAGATGCTTACAAGGCCTGTTGCAAATCCCAGTACAGCTGTTGGAGCCAATGGGAACACAGCCATTTGCTTAGTCAGCGGAAAGTACTGTATTTTGGGCTGTTATACCACTGTGAGAACTAAAGTGTGCCTGCCAAATGCCAGGTGGTCCTTTCCAGCGGAAACTGATGGGGCTCTCAGTGGCTTACAAAGAATAATATGATTTCTTGGCCAACATTGTTTTTGTTTGATCAAGTCATGGGTAGCCTGGTTTAACATGGTGTTAGCTGAGGGCATTTCTAGGGTTGTGCCCACTTATGCCTATTTGTCATGCTGAGGAATGATTTCAGGGACTGTGGAAACATGTCCCCTGTGGAATTAAGCACGTCCCCAAACCTTCTTATTCCCAGTAAAACCCTCTCTGTCTGAAGAGCAAGGGCTGTACAAAAGAGGTGGTTTAATACATCCCATTATCTCCCTGCTTTTGGAGAGACCTTGTGGAGGACTTGCTGACCATTTTGCCTGACCTGGGAGCTGTGTGGCTGTTTGTGGTGTAATTCTGGCTATTTGTATGGCTTCAGTTTTCTTTTTATTTTGTTCCCCTGATTCACCTACAAATCTATCTATCTATCTATCTATCTATCTATCTATCTATCTATCTATCTATCTATCTATCTATCTATCTATCTATCTATCTATCTATCTATCTATCTATCTATCTATCTATCTATCTATCTATCATCTCTCTCTCTCTCTCTCTCTCTCTCTCTCTCTCTCTATCTATCTATCATCCAGCCCTACCACTGTTTCTGGGAATTTTTTTAAATAAAATTTCCAAACACTTCCCTCCCACTCCTTTACTTTTTATATTAGCCTTTTGGAAATCAGAAATTGAAATTTTTTTCTCCCTTGGGTTTTATTTCTCTCACTTTCCCCCCACTTTTTTCTAATTATATTTCTTGAGTGTTTGATGGCTGGTTTTTGAAGATAGCCTGTAAGTTCATGAAACGAAACAAGCAAAGGAACAAACAGTACTACGTTGAAATGAGGAGGACGTTAATACATTTTTCAGAAAGGCTCTGCAGACTTCAGACATAGGCAGGAAGGCAAGGATGCAATAGGTAATATTATGACAGACTGCATCCCATAAATACCTCTGTGCTGCTCTAGCACAGATATAGGTTGCACTAAGCATCTGGTGCCAGACAATGAAGTCTACAGACCCCATGTAATTCTGTGCAAGTCTCTATGCTGTTTGATAAAGATGTTTATAGTTGCTGGAGTGACTCATGTCAGATACATCTTTCAGGAAGTTATTGACATAGGTCTGTCCCACATGTTGTGGAGTCCTTGCTCACTTGCAGAACAATTAAGAGTCCAAAATGTAATGTGTCTCATTATGGCACATGCTATATTGCACCTCATGACATGTTGGCATGAAAGCTGGACATTGGACCACTGGTCCAAGAAACAACGCCAATTTCTCTTTGTGTCCTTTTATCTCAGTGGGCTGTGATATCATGCCACTGTCTGGAGGTGATGCTAACTCAGCCTGGGTTCCCTTGCACTCTGTCCCCAAAGCCTATCTCCTGACAGAATGCATCAGCACCACAAAGTAGGCGATGAGCCTGTGCTTGTCTTATTTCTTTTTACATGTGCCCTTCCCTCCTGTCTAGGGATTAACTTCAGCTTTGAGATAATAAGAAAATCAGTCCCTTCTTTTATAATAATAACCTCACTCCAGGAGTCCTAGTCAGTGTTGCTGGCTTTGGGGATTTCATCATGAAATATAAGCAGTTTGTGTGTTTTCTTTAGAAAACCAGCCTCAAAAACAGCTCAGCTTTTCAATTATTTAGAGAAGTGAGATTTTCATGACCGGAAGCTCTGGGATATGAACTCCAAAGTTGCCAGTGTTAGTGGCAAATTGTTAAAAATAAAATGCAATTATTTCTTAAAAGAAAATCTTATGATGAAGCAAAGAAAGTTTAATAATTTGGAGATAGATGACTTGTGTTTTTTGAATGCTTGTAACTGATATAACTGTTGCAACCTGCAAAAGAAACCAGCAGACTACAGCAGGATTAACTGCCCTCCATGTCTCCTAACTGCAGTATGATTTATACCTCATCTGGATACTTGGTACTAATAACACACACACACAAAATTTGAAAAATCAATGGGATTTTTGTTATTGTGTGACTTTTAGCTTTGTTACTGAAGACTTAACACAGAAGGGTGACTGGAAATGTTACAAATTACCAAGCACAGACACGCGGGTAGAAGGTTCTTTTTCTCTCTACCTATGGCTTTGCATGACAGTGTAACCTCCTCAACCGCATCAGAAATTCCAGCATGAAGTAGCTGCTGAAGTAATTGTTTTCTGCTTTCTGCTCATCCTCAGATCTCTGTACAGGTATTTCTATTCCTTCACTGTTTGCCCCTTTTCCGCTAAAAGGGTAAGAAGTAGGATCAGTGCTTTCCTGTTACTGTTGTCCCATCCTCGTGTTCTCAGTGTTCTCCTTGCAGGGATAAACTGGATATCCTCACAGCCATAAACACCCTTCATGCCAAATACTTCCATATTCTCATCGCTGTCTGATTCCCAGACTTTTTACATAGTACTTTCTGTCTAATGTGCCCTAAATCTAAAAAGAGCTGAGGGGAGGCAGGATTCTGGCATGTACAGTGGTGCAGTTGGTTTGGAAGAAGTTGCATTAGTGCCCAGCTATAGTGTGGCTCCTCATCCCTTGCCACATTTTTAGCAAGGGAGATGCTCCAGCTTTTATAATGTATTGATTACTAGGGAAACAATAGCTTCTATGACAATGCTGAGTGTAGGCTCTCTCTGCAAAACTTTTCAGCCAAAACTAGGTCAGGTTTAAAAGCTTAATGTGTGCACTGGAGCGCAAAGGCAGTGATAGAGAGGACTTGTTCCTAGTAATGATATTTTAAACAAAAGGAAAGAGCCAGCATTCTGTTTATTTAATGGCTGCAAGCTGATCAAATGTTTCACTACAGCTGTGTTTTGCTTTTAGATGCTACCACAGTATTTATTTCTGGAGACAAGACAATGAGTTGCAGGCAGAGGCTGGCAGGGAGGATGCAACAGCAAAAGTAGCTAAATAGTGTAAATTTCATGTTATAATTCTGATATATTGCAGTACCTATTGTCTACAAATGAAATCAGAGGTGCTCCCCTGGCCTTACAGGCAGAGTGGCTAAGGTGAAGGGGACCATTATCTCTGTGTTATGGACAGGGATCTGCTAGTAATAGAAAAAGTGATTTGCCACAGATGTAAGGGAAGTCTTTATCACACTATGTATGAATCCACTGCAACGTTCTTGCATCTGGTCTTCAGTACAATTTCAATTAAAAGAGCCAACCAGTTTTTGCTACGTGTCAGATTGAGCAGTGAGGCAGGGAGGTAGTAATTGGTGCTGACACCAGGTATACTCACCAGCAGTGGCCCAGTTTTTGCTCCTCCTTTCTGGGCTGTACACCCTTGTGAAGCAGCGTGAGCAGCACTATGGGGACCCAATGCAGCATCTTGGGTTTCCTCTGAGATTTTACTTTTCACTCTTGTCTCTTGCACTGATGACCCAGTGAAAATTCTCTTCATCCCTGTTGGAGTTCTGCAATCAGAGTCAGAATCATAGAATGTCTTGGGTTGGAAGGGATTTACAAGATATCTAGTTCCAACCGCCTTGGCATGGTCAGGGACATCTTCCACCAGATCAGGTTGCTCAAAGCCCCATCCAGCTAGGCCTTGAACACTTCCAGCAATGGGGCATCCACAGCTTCTCTGGGCAACCTCTTCGTGCCTCAGCACCCTCACAGAAAAGAATTTCTTCTGAATGTCTAATATAAACCCACTTGTTTTCAGTTCAAAGCCTCAGCAATCTTTGGGCAAATCTGGTTCATGTGGACACCTCCTTTGTGGCCACCAGATGATGGCCTGGGAAAAGAGAAACACTTCTCTAGGGATAAAATCTTCCTCCCCTGAGAAGTGTCCCAAAGATAATTTTTTTTTTAAATTTTATTTTTGTTTTCCTGAGGAATCATCTTCTCTCTGATTTGTCTATAGAAAGACCTTAAATATTTAATTTTTTCATCTGCTTTACTTTTTTTTTTTTTTTTTCCTGGAAAAATGGGACATGCCATATCATTGTTGTTAAATCCTGCTGGGGTGCACCAAGACATGCAGCTGATTTTCTTTAGCAATAGTATTACAACGTAATACTCTCCCAGGGCTACTGATAACAGAGTCACCATGCACATTAGGAATCCTGTGCTACTTCAGTAATTCATATTTTTTGTGTGCTTTGGTGTTTCAGGAGAGAAGGTCTGACGTCTGACAAAGAAGAAAAATATTGTGACTACAGCTGATAACGTGAGACAAAGGGAACAGATTAGAATCTATCTTGCTACAGCATTTTACTCAAATCTATTCTAGGTAGGCTTTAAGGGAGCCTGCATCACTACAACCTCTGAGTGCCTTTCAGTAGTGCGTTAAGAGATACTAACAACATCTGCTACTTGTGAGTCATCCTTTTCCTCTTTTCCCAGAGCTAGAAGGGTATATGTTTTTTGAAAAGAAATATGCAGCTTTATATCCTATCTAGCATGTGCCTAGGGCTCTAAAATGCCTAGCAGTCTGCTTAAATAAATACTAAAGCTCTTCACATTGTTATGCTACTTTAGATTAAGTATGCTGGGGGGAAAGCCGCAGCACAGAAAGACCACGAAAATTTGTCTGACCTGCATGTAGCATCAACACCAGAGTCAAAACCAGACACCGAATCTTTTAATCTCTTAGTGTTGCTTGTTAGCGATGAGCTGGGAAGGCACAATTGGCCATATGTGGCTTATATAGGGTTATGACTGTTCACCAAATTGTTGGTGAAAGACACCTTGCTTTCTGTGAGCCCAGATATCAAAACATGATACTGGGATCATTGGGAAGGTTTTCGATCTTCCTATCTCCTTCACCAGCCATGTTACTGGGCTGGATGCTGCAGTGATGTATACACTCTACTAAAGGGATGGAGCTATTTTCTGTACTGACATTAGTTTCTGTTGCAACAACTTGCAAATTAAATCAGGACTGGAAAGACATTGAGACCAGAAAATGCTTACAGAAAAATGCTCGATTTTATTTGGTCTTATTCTGAGCAAAACCAACATTTTACTGCATATTTTTTGTTCATTTATCAAGCAGAACCATGAGATGACCAAAATTTGTCAAGGAAGATGAAGTAGGCACAGTGTCTTATAAATCGGTCAGTTTGGAACTCTCACTGTGAATGATGTTTCTAAAATACTAGCATCATCTGTAATTACTCAAAATTACATATAATTTATGCTGTGGTTGTTCACTGCTTGAACAGTAGAAAAATGCTTTACGAGTAACTCTGGATGACAAGATTTAATAAGAGCTTCCAGAAATTTTTATCCTACTCATCTGTTTTGAGTTGTAAATACAACATTGGCTTTTGGTTTCTTTAGTGGTTGGGCATCTGGCTGAATAGTACACGAGAGTTTCAAATATACAGAAATCATTAAATGAAACTTCCTTGGGTTAATAGCAGAGATAGTTTCCTATTGTGGTACTGTATTCTGATTTCACCTGTAGACATGTTTATATTATCAGTAGAAAAATGATTTTGCACCTGAGCTATAGCTCAAAATTCTATTGCCCACTTGCAATGTATTCTATAGGCATAATTTACTAAGTTGCAAGAGGAAGTTTGCTTCCAGACTGTTGGGACAGGTTACCATTTCTGCAACGACTTCTTTTCAAATCTTCATAATTTTAAAAATGTTTTCGCGTTTCTATCTATTTGTCTGTGAGATACCTTATGACTATTCTTTAGCAGAATTTGCAAACCACTTTGTAATCTCAGGACAAGAGCACAGTGTACGTGAATAATATGCATGTTTTTCCTTCATTCTAGTGTACATCTTAAATGCAAGATCATGGTCAGTAGGTACAAGATTGAGGCCGTTGAAAGTATGTACCTCAGCTAGTGAGTTTTCTTTTTGAGAATGTGTCTCCAAGCTGAAAGTAAACAAGAATTCTATAAACCAAAAGGCTGCTCAGAGGTTGGAATAGGTCATATGCTGGCTGAGACGCTGTTCATGTTAGCATTAAAAATCACTTGGGTGCTTTGTACATATTTTTTTTTCTTTCTGCTTTTTCCATTGATCTTGTATTTGGTTGAGGAGCTTCAGAAAGAAATGACCTTGCTGGACAGGTTGTCTTCCTTTGACTGCTCCAAGAATAATCCATGCAAAAAGGAAAACAATGCCAAACAACCCATCATGTGTTAGCACTTCTGTTTGGAAGAAGAGTAACTTTTCTACTCTGAGCCTGGAAACACTTTTCCTGCAAATTCCTAGTAACACGTGTTGTATCTCAGGAATGCAATAGGGAGGTTATGAAACTGTAAAATTTCTCCTGTTCAGGGGCAAATACCTCTATACTTAAAGGACAAGGGGGATTCTTGTGGGAATCTTGGTGGATGACAAATTGACTATGAGCTGGCAGTGTGCCCTTGCAGTCAGGAGGGCCAATAGTATCCTAGGGTGCACTGGGGAAAGTGCAGCCAGAAGGTCAAGGGAGGTGATCCTCCTCTTCTGCTCAGACCTAGTGAGGCCACAACTGGAGTACTGGGTCCGGAAAAAATTATTGCATCAGTCATCATACAACTGGCCTATAGATACTAAGATGAGAGTTTGAAAATTCTTATCTCCCAGGAGGCCTATTTCTTAGTGACTAGCTTAATAACAAATGAAGTCTGAAAATTATATACTGTCTTCTACATCAACTCTTTAAAAAATCACATGATTTTTTAAAGTCATTAGGAAGTGACTCTCTTCTACCTCCACCATTTTACTCTAATGCCTCTTGGGAAATATAGTGTATCAGCATTGCACTGCTGCTTTTGCTCAGGGTCAGTGATGCAGGTGGCCTGATGTGCCACCTCTGAGGCCAGCAGCAAAATATCTTGCATGTCAATGGGGGCAAAATCTCAGAAGATTGAAATAAGAAAGCAAAATTGAAAATCTGCCCCTAAAGTCTTAGTTTGGCAGTGAGACTCCACAGCTCCTACTACTTTCCTTGGATCACAGCTCTGACTCCATCTAAGTTTCACTGTCGTCTTTGCTAATTTTCCTCTGTCTGTTTAAACAGGACGCACTGATACAGATAATTACTGCATTACAGACCAAATGAGAGGCAAATCACTGACCTTTATGCATGAGAACGAATCCCTTAGGTGATACAGCTGTTTTGCAGCAGTGGCTATCTTGGAGCACTCTGATGGCATATGCATTGCCCTGAGAGAGGCACAGCACAGCTGAGTGAAAGACAGCTCCTCCACTTCTGAAGGTTGCAGATCTCAGCAGGAACAAATTAGGATGTCTTGGACAGACCCTCTCCCTGTTTACATGAGCTGCATGTGGAGAGATACGTTAAGGGCTATTTCTTGAGCAGAATGCAACTGGGTGCATCACATCTTGATACACAGGTGGAGGAAGAGCTGCAATGTAATTAGCTTGCAACAGTATGGATTTCCTCATGTGCCATCCACAACTGTTATTGAATGCACGTTCTCTCTTGAGTTTGATCTGATAGCTAAACTGGCATAAACCGGAGTGATTCAACCCAACATGACATTCGTAAGAAGACCCCGGCAGCACAAAGGCAAAAGCTACGGAATCTCCTCAACTTCGAATTTGTTCAGGTTAGAATTTTTTGGGAATCTGTATGGCACCACTTGTGCCTCTTTTACATGCCTCCTTTTCTCTTCATCATGCCCAGAACAAGTAAGATGTAGTGCATATGCAGAACAGACCTCTGTAACCTATCTGTCCCTCCAGTCTGACAGTTCCTGGGAGCTGCCCTCAGATAGAAGGCAATGAAGAAAGTTCTAGCTTGTGCTATGTGAAAGTTCCATCACGAAAAACCCAGGCACAGAATAATAAATCATATTTCAAGGTGACAAAAATATAACTTCCGGGTCCCCCAAGGATTTGTGCCACTATTGCCTTTAATAAATGGTCTAAAAGGGAATTTTAGGCAGCAAATGTGATGATAGCATAAAATGATTAAGAGCAATAAAAGCTGGAGGAGAAATATCAAAATCAAGAGGGACCTAATAAAGCTGGATAAATGGGCAATGCAGCAGCAAATGAAACGCAGCGTTGCAAAAAAATTTACACAAGAAAGAATTACGTTAACTCTTTTTATGCATACTTCAGTCCTGTATTTTGCTCTGAAGGGATCTGGACTCTTGACAGATGGCTTAAAGAATGCTGCTACTCAGAGCCTAGTTGTGATAACCAATGAAGTATAAGAGATGGCATGTCATGCAATCTACCTAGACAAGACAGAGATAGGAGAAAACATCTTGAGAGAAAACATTAGAGACTATAGTGTTTGTCCATGGTCACTTTTAAACCCAAGTATAGAGCAGAGGGCTTGAGAATGTCATGCCTAGGGCCAGACTTCAATCACCTGGGGTGCATTCCCATAGGCCAGACCATTAACTGAGAGAAAAAGAGCTCCACAGGAACATCATACCGATGGCCAAAAAAGGGGAACTGAATCACACTTCATCTGACTCTGTTAGTTAGTTTAGATGGGTTGCTTAGCCCATATGCTCAATTTTTAAGTGGCTGAAATTAGTAAAATGACTTGTACACGCTGTTATTTTTTCCTCTGAACAATTAGTTTTCAGCCAAAGCTGAGACTAAGGGATTGCTCCTGAATGGTAAGTCCTTTTGTTTTTTCCTGAGAACTGGTAGCTGTGGAAAAAATACCATCAGACGTACAAAGTGAAATGAAGGGTGGTAAAAGCTGTATGCACTCAAACCAACCTTGGAGCATGGTGGGGGATGGGGACACTGGTTAGGACATGTGGGATCTTGTCCTGGCCCTCTGACATTTCTGACCAGGGCAGTGAGCAGGACTGTGACTGTCAGTTGTTGATATCTGGTGGTGTGATGAAACCCAGTCCCTCCACCATGACAGGCTGAACTGCCTGCCTGTAAACCATAAGCAGGTTTTATGTAGTGCTGCAAATGTTTATGTACCTGGCCAGGCCTGCCCTCAAGAAGCCCCAGGGCAGGAGGCTGAGGACCTGTGTGACCAGTGTGCCTGTTTCACTGACAGCCTGTGGCACCATGTATTTCCTTTGGGCTTAGAATCCTCTCTGCTCTTCTACTTCAGGCTTTGCTGAGCCCTGAAGTGTCTCAAAATGGATCCTTTTTATATCTCATCACTAACAACATGGGAGTATGATAGATGTAAGTGTTAGTTGTTTGCATAGACATTTCACAGACTGCAAAAACACTGTCACCTGTTCCATAAAACAGAAAAGAAAAAAAAAAAAAAGCACCAGTCTGCCAAGTGCTACTAAACACCAGCTGCTAAGTGTCACAACATCAAGCTGTGAAGCTATTGACTGTGTTCACAAGCTGAGACAAAACTGAGGACAATCAGAGAGCCTAATGGTGACGTGCAACTTAGAAAGGTGGATTAAGAACCTGCTTTTGCTGCAGGCTCCCCTGTGGTGTGAGTACAAGCCTCTAGCAAAAGGTCTATTAGTCCTTCCACACCAGATTATACATGGCCCAGGAAGCTGGTCCCAGCTGCTGCATACACTGTCTTGCAGAGACCATTTCTGGAGGCTTCTGTGGAGTCAAAGCAGACCATGAAGCAGCTTGTCCTGAGAAAACTCTCAGTAAATGCAGAATGTTGAAGGCAGTATGATGCTGGACTGTATTTTTACGCTGTATCTTCCCATTCTGCCTACAACAGGAGAATTAAACCATCATGGCATCAGGATCTGAAGAAATATCTAAAGGCTTCTTTACTGTAGGCTGTGGCTAAGGAGAGAGATGGTCTGGAAATACCAAACCATAGCTCTACGGAGGGACAAAGTTATCTATGTGCATTGTAGGCTTGTATGGCAGGAAGGGATACATGCCTCATAGTTCCCAGGGAAGGCTTTCAGCTCTAAATATATTGATGCAGTGGAGGACTTCTTAGAGATTTTAAAGAGCCTTAATAGCTGGAGGTTTTAAGAATAAACAGTCATCTTCTTAAAATATATAAAATTGATGTTTAATTCAGACAGGGAAGTGATGGAATAGGTATCCTCCTGCTCAATATTTTGTGATTCCTCTTGGTGGCAAGAGGTGAGGAAGCTCTTGAAGTCTCTCAGTAGCAGTTTTGTATCCTGTGTACCACTTCCCTGATCATGGTGGTTGCATGGTGGTTTCTTTATGTAGTGTTTTAAATTCAATATGATATGTGAAGCTGAGTGCTATGTTATGAGTAAAAGGATCATTATCAAATAATTTTCAGTGCTGTTTCTGCAATGGTGTAAAGCATGTTCATGCTGTATTATGTTTGCGGAGGCACAAATTTTCATTTCGTCGGATGAGAAAATCAGAAATCACTGAAACTTTTTTCCCTTGATGGGTACATGGCTCTCCAAGGATGCATGACTTTGTATTAAGTCTATGGAAACAAGGATCCTGTCTTAAAATGGTACAGCCTACCATTTTGCAAAGTAGATACTGCAGTGTTTTGCGCACATATGCAACAGCAACTCAGCATGGTAACAGTGTGGTTAACCGGGTGTTTATGTCTGCACGTTTATTTTCTGGGCAATTTGAAGTGGAGAGATTCCTTAGCTAGAAAGAAACCTGCAACTCCATTGCAGACTTTTCTGCTTTCAGAGGCCTTTCACCACTTTCCATGAAACTTGTGTTAGTGCAATTTCCCTAGCTCTTCTCATTTATATATGTAATCAAGGTAAGGTCCAGGTGAAAATGTTTGATTGCAGAGTAAGAATGACCATAAGCGGGTATTTCATCTTACAATCTTTCATGTCTCTGCAGACATGTGACTCTGTCAGGGCTATGTGACTGGTTTCCAAACTTACCAATGCCCTAGCCATAATGTTTCAAAAAAATTAGCCAAGACTTTCTTTTGGCTTCAGCATGATTGGAATAGAAAAGTAATGAGTCTGGTGGGCTGTACTTGGGCTGATTCACTGCTAAGGGCAATGTCCAAGTGAACAGTGGTAAAAGAAGCAGACAAGCTACTTGATTCTGCAAACTGAAGGCTAGTTTCCTTGACATGATGCTGATGAACTATTTTTTCTTGATGCTCAAGGCATGTAAATCTGCAAATAAGCACTAACTGCTGTGTGCAAAATAGTCAATAAATTGCCATCAGAATTTCCTTTCTGTTTTACTTTTATTAAAAGAGGTGCTAAGATACTGTACTGTATACAGTACATCATATTTATTACCAAAATTAACAAATATACAAAACTTATACATGTAATTTTCTTACATCCATTTATTGGTCTATAATACTGCATTTATTCAAGTAGGTTATCTACAGTATGTAAACATCCCTTGGATTGACCTTACACAGATTAGGAAAGCCCATCTAACCCATGTAGTTACCAAATATAGCTTTTTCTTATTTTAAAATTTATTTGGCTTTCATTGGTAGAATCTAATCTTCACATTTGGCACATGGAAGAGACATCTACAGTGCAAAAGAGGAAGATTTTCTGGTTTTGTTCTGAGCAGTTTAGCAGAGTCATGGTTTTAAAGAGCCAAGAATAAATTTACACAAACTTGGTAGGAGATGGATTAGTGTTAACCCAAATGATTCACAGATCAGTCATTAAATTAGAACAGAAATTCAATGCCTCTTCCCCAGCCCTCTCAGTCACATGGAAAAAATACCCAACCTCAGCCTTGTTTCTAAAGGATTAAAAAAGGACTGTTAGCAACAGAGGAAGTCTAGTTTACAAGGAGCCCTCTGAGATTCCAGTTTCAATTTTCTGCTTTGTGGAATTTTTTTTTTCTCTTATTAGCAAGCAATACTTTTTCCTTTTTAATGGGGAAAATATAACCAATGAGGAACAACTTTTCTGTGGTGTCAATTTCTCAGTGAGTTGAAAATTACAGTCAGAGTTTACAGACCTTTGAACCCAGATGTATAGAGCTCAGTAAGCTGCCGTGTACAAGGGAGAGAGAAAGGAAGAGAGAGAGAGAGTAATGTCATTATATTCCAGGCGTGGAGCTGTAAATTTTGCTGTAAAAACCAGGAAAAAACTTTTTTCTGTTTCTCATAGTTTCAAAAATGTGACTTAGTTTAACTGAGTAAAGCTGATCCAGAGAGACCTTCATTCACACGCTTCTTCTCATTCTCATCCAAGCACCGTATTGCTATTTTTTTAGGAGGCCCCGCCCTTGTCCATGGAAACATCCGATGAGAATGGACTGAACTGAACGCTATTTCATGTGGAAAGCCCTCTGCCATTCCTCATCTGTTACCACAGAGCCCCGCTGCTGTCCGTGGCACCGTACATCTCAGCCAGCTTTTTGAAGCGTGGCCCCCAGTCCGTCAGGTAGTCGTAGCTCTGGTCTGAGTCTGTTGTCACTGACTGTAAGGAGCTGAGCGACTCCGCCACCGAGCCGTTCCCTTCAAACATGTATGTCTGGAGGGAGTCAAAGGGAGGCGCCCACAGGTCCATGTCAGCTTCATACAGCTTGGCAAGCACGTAGTTGTGGACGTTGTTGTCCATGACGCATGCCTGAGGCACGTATCGGGAGAGGCTCTCTATTTCAGGGAGCATGTCCTGCCGGTTTTTCACCACCAGCTGGGCCTCTCGTGGGTTCCACATGGCGGCGATATCGAAGGCCTCCGTGTCCTCCTCCCCGCCACCCTCGTCATCGTACCTGACGATGTTCTCATGGATGTTCTCCTCCTCATCGATGATATACGGCTGCTTCCGCTGGCGCCGCATGGAGAGGATGAGGAGCACCAGTACTGCAGGAGGCAAGCAAGACATAGGAATGTCAGCAAGCAGGCAGATCTTGCCAGGGTTTCAGGCTCTCTGCTGCCCTATTTTCCCCTTTGAGAGCCCAACCAGTTCCATGAATTTAAAGAGCTGTGGTGTTTGCAGGTTGAAGGGTGAAGAAATCCCCCGTGAAACAGTGGAAACTACTGGCTTGAGTCCTGCTAATCTTTCCCTTTGCTCACCTTAATTCTTAACTCTTGATGACACTTATGGCATGTATATCCAGTGGTCCTTGCAATGCACTGTAGCGATACTTAAGCCCCATTTAAGCTAGCCAGACCAGAAATCAGTAACAGTTTATCTGCAGTGCCACACAGTTCCATAGAGATGTATTTTTTCCTGCTGTGTGGCTGGGTTTTGCAGCCTGCTTTAGGCATGCCTTTTGGGCTGGCTGCTACATGTGACAGAGATGGATGGTACTAAAGCACCACAGTGATATGTCTGCCTACACAGCAAAATGAAGGGCTAGCCCCTTAGTCTGCTTCAAACAATTTTTCATCTACAAGCCTCCTGCAGTACTGCAGTGCTGATGCTCCTCATGCTCTCTGTGCTTCTTAGCATGGGGAGGGAGAAATGGTCATACAGGTACCAGAGCCCTTTGCTATTGAAAACATGCCACGGTGACTGTATTTCCAGAACTCAGCAAAGATTTTGCATGCTGAAATTTTGAACAGAGGTATCTAGATTCCTTTGAAGAGCCAGAATTGAGGCACTTTAAAAGAATTTTCCCTGTATTTTACTTCACTGCTCCTTGTACTGGGTCCCCTGAAATTTCAGGGAATGTGCGTTTTGAACTAGTATCTCATGACTTGAGAGAGAGAATGAGGGAACTGAAATTCTTTTGATACCAACAGCTAACAGGGAAATTTAATTGTGGAGGAAAAATTCATGCAAGATGCTCAGCCACTTTATTGCAGCACAGCCACCACTTAAATGAAGCGTCTCAAGGAAAAAGGATGGAGGTGAGGATATCTTTTGACAAAAACAAGACATCGAACTGGACTTACCACTCCTGATTCCTGTGGGAGCATATGGTCAGAAACTGCTGAGGATTAGAATATAACCTGTGCCCAGCCACAGCTCTCAGTACTTTCTCCTGTCATACCCGTTGCAGGAAAATATGGTCATATCAGACATCCTAGCACTTTGTGCATAATTTTCCCCCATTCCTACAGCAGAGAGTCTGAAGCCATATGTAGCTGACTACACCATCTGGCCCTTGATTTGGCCCTTTAGGTACGTGTGTGTCTATGTAAACACATAGATGTGTGTGTGTGTTTGTGTCCTATACCTTCAGCGGATAAGTGACCTTCTGGCCAGAACTGAAAAGTTCGTCCCCTCCCAAGAAGAAGACAAGGCTTTACCTAACAGAACAAAGATGCAGGCAAGGATGGCAATGAGTGCCCCTCTGCTTAGGCTGATAGGGAGGACATAAGCCTCTGCGTTGCAGGACATCACCATGCCCTCATCATCACAGCTGCACACGTGCACTGTCAGCGTGCCTGTGCTGCTCAGCACGGGGCGGCCGTTGTCACTGATCAGGATGGGGAGGTAAAAGGTGTTCTGCTCATGTTGTCTGAAGCCGGTGCGCCTTGTCAAAATCCATGCTGTATTGTCTAAAGGCAGAAAATAAATAGAGAGAACAGCCTATATGCAGAGCAAATACATTCAGCAGAGAAGGAAGATTAAAAAAATCAGATCTAGGCTTACACTCATTTTCTCCTTTTTTTTTTCTTTAAATTGGTTCATCACTAATCAGCATTTTACCTCTATCTGCCCTGCTCCAGTGTCTTCTCAGGCCATAGCTCCAAACCTGAGAGGTATATACACCTTAGGAGTTGCCTTTACCCCTTCTGACATAAAATACCCAGAAAGCAAGACAGAAATGAACAGCTGAAGGCAGCTTGTTGTCCCTGTTTGTTCATGCTCAGCAGCCTTTTTAGACCTCACACTTAGACACTGCCACCATTTGGAGATGCTGGCATATAACCCTTTTGGATATGTTATGGTACTCTCTATGTTTTTTTGATATATGGCATGGTCATCTGCTTGAAGTAAAAAGGAGACAAAGGAAAAAAGTGCAAGTATGCACATCATACAAGAATACATAGTGAAATTGTAGTATCTTGTTAAATCATGTGATTCCAAGAGCTGGGGCTTTGAGGAAAAACTACCAGGTGCAAGATGAAATCCCGAAGTTGCTTAAAACTGATTATGTATTACTGTTTGCTGATTTCGTCCTTGACGTGCCGTGCAGCTGTGAGTATGTGCAGTGTGCCTGGACAGACATAGATAGGCCTCCTCTGCCTAATAACAAGGGAAAGGACAAGAGGAAATGGCCTCAAGTTGCACCAGGAGAGGTTTAGATTGGATATAAAAAAAGAATAAATTTCTTCACTGAATGGGTGATAAGGCATTGGAAAAGTTTATCCAAGAAGTGGTTGAGTCATCATCTCTAGAGATATTTAAAAGACATGTAGATGAGACACTTATGGCCATGGTCTTGAGGAAGACTTGGTAGTGTTAGTTAACATTTGGATTTAATGATCTTGGAAGTCTTTTTGGTCTTTCTCGACCTAAATGATTCTATTATTCAGGAATACATCCCAAAACCCAGCTGAGAACAGTACCCTGTGCCTTCCTGGCTCCTGGGCAAGGGATGCACTGTGGACAGGTGCCCTTGCCTCCTGCAAACCTTACCTTCTTCTCTGGGACGCACACAAGTGCTTTCTCTCCCTCAGGCTGTGCCTTTAGTATGTGCTCCCCAGCTATTAATACCACATCTTTCCATCACTGGCCCAGTTTTAACATCACAAAAAGCATCTCAAAGGGCAGAAAATGGCGAAGTGACTGCATTTATGCTATGCCAATGAAAATATTTGAGTCATCTTAACTGTAGTAATTTGGTTGCTTTTCTCTTTCCTGGGTGAAAGACTTACTCGCTTCAAATTGACGTACAATAGAAGTCACAAATTCTATACAAGTGACAGCAAACTTTCATTTTATGTAAAAATGCTCTTTGTGAGGGGGAAAAAAGTCTTCATTATTCTGAGCTGGTCATACTTTGCCTGTAAAAGAAGCCATAGGCAGTGAATCTGACTGAAACTGTGCAGAATCAACTAGTGAGAGCTCTCAAGTGGTTTTAATCATTCTTTTTTCAGGCCAAAACCAAATTTCTATAATCTAATATTGAAAGATATGTATCTATATATACCTTCTGTTGTGATATGAGACCATATCACCTGGGTCTTAAATGTTCTTAGTTATAAAATTACATTTGTGACTCTCAGCATTACGTTTTAGCCCTTTTGTTTTGTTTTGCTTTGTATTAGGCAAGCATGCAAAAAGTCCCTAAAGAATTGTTCTACCTGTTACTCTGCAACTGAAATACATTGGTGCCAAATCTTGTTGTGTGACTTATCAAAAGCCAATGTGATTTGACATGCTAGAGCAGTGTGAAGGACATGCTGGAATGTGATGTGATGTGGATTGTTCATCTCATCCTTACAGCAAGCCTCTTTTTCTAACTTTTTTCCAACATAGTCTCAGCTGGACTTAGAAGTGAGAGAAGATGGCTTGCCAATGCCTGCAGCAGAAACTGAGGAGATGGGACACTCAAGCTCAATTCCCTGCTTCATCACATATATCCTATATGGCCTTGGAAAGTCATTTGTGCCCTGATCATTGCAGCTATTTAACATGTCTATCTCTTACTGATTTTATTGAACTCAAAGAGAACTAGGCGTGTAAGTAGCTTAATTTCTCCTTGCTCCAGATCCCTGTCTATAGAGGAGAACAATAGGATTTTTCTGTCTGCTGAAGATATGCAGAGAATGAATAGACTGAAGGAGTTCTCAGAGACTGAAATTACAAGGGCCAAAGAAATATGTAAAACAGCTCATTAGAATGCAAACTGTGATCTATCTGTTGCTCAGTAAAAATCAAGGTTTTAATTGTTGCCAAGAAGGCTACATGCCTTGCAGTTTCTCTTACTGCAATATTGGACAACCAAGTAATCAGCACAATTGCTAATCTTAACAGTGCCTTCCCACAGCCTGGGAAGCGTTTCTGTCTCATGTGCAAAGGCCGTTACTAGCAAAGTGGGTTCTGTTTCTTGGCTTGCCACCCTGTGACATACAGTAAAACTACCCACTCTGTGCCTAAGTTGTATGATTTATATAGTTCTTAGTGGCCCCTAGATGAAAACAAAAGCATAAATTACTGTGAATTGACTGAAATGACTCCTGCAAACCAAATTGCTAAGGCAGTAAATTAATCCTTAATCACAGAATCATAGAATATGGTGAGCTGGAAGGAACCCATTAGGATCATCAAGTCCAACTTCTGGCCCTGCATAGGACACTCCAAGAATCACATCATGTGCCTGAAAGCACTGTCCAAACACTCCCTGAACTCAGACAGGCTTGGTGCTGTGACCACTTCCCTGGGGAGTCTGTTCCAGTGCTCAACCACCCTCTAGGTTAAAAACCTTTTCCTGATATCCAACCTAAACCTCCCCTGACTCAGCTTCAGGCCATTTCCTTGAGTCCTGTCACTGGTCACAAGAATGAAGAGATCGATACTTCCACCTCCACTTCCCCTCATGAGGACATTGTGGATTGCAATGAGGTCTCCCCTCAGTCATCTCAAGGCTGAACAAATCAAGTGACCTCAGGCACTCTTCATAAGGCTTCCCCTCCAGACCCTTCACCTTCCTTGTGGCTCTCCTTTCAATGCTCTCTAATAGCTTAATGTCTTTTTTATACTGTGGTGATCAAAACGTGGTTGTTTCAAATAGTCCTTAGTTTGATTCTTAACTTCTTTATTTCAAATTATTAACCATAGATACATCTATGCATCTATCTGTATGCATATGTATGCATGTATGTATATCTGGAAAACTGGTATTTTAGTGAGACTGGGAGGCACAACCATTCAGTCACTGCTGTCACTATAAATTATTGCAAGTATGGCCCTAGACAGAAAAAGTGCATCTGATGCTGGGAATTTTGTGAGTTTCTTTTTTTAGAACAATGCCTTGAGGATGAAATGAGTCTGGTTTGCCAAATGCTTCAGCAATGGTTGTTTTATATTTGTTCATTTATTTTGGCAATATATATTCAAAAATAAAAAGGAAAGAGACAAGAAGAGAAAGAAGAGGATAAAAATGCAAGAAATTTTGTGGGGAAGCTTCAGGGACACTATAGAAAAAAATTATTCTGGGATGAAAAAGCATTAGCATAATGTGGAGGAGAGCTCCAGACTCTGCAAGTAGTATGTTTTAAGGCATATTTGGTTAGTGGAGGCATGAACTCCTTTATGAGCCTCTGTGTTGCTCTTTCATATGCCTGGAGAGGTCCAGATAGGAACTTATGGAACTAAGTGCGACAAGTAAGCATATGTGGGAACAAGGGCAGGCTTGGAGGCTAGCCATGGATGCTGCAAGTGTCCAGTCTTTCTCCCCATTTATTCTGGAATTGCTTGCTGGTTTGTGGTACTTTACACATTAAACTCCTACTGAAAACCAACACCCTCAGCACTGAGTTTCAAAGCTCTGCACCAGGTCACTCAAGGTCATCCCTCTTCCCTAATGAAGGGTGGTGTGACCTGACCTCAGCCCTGCTGTCTGCCCATGCACATCCTCTATCAACAGGAGTCATGCAAAGGCCTGCTATGCCGGGGCTTTCCTGCAGGCTCCGAAACCACCAAAGCTTCCCCGAAGAAGCAAATTCCACTGATTAGGATGCTCAAATGCCAGTGATTTGCCATGAGTCTTCCCACTGCTGTTTCAGTTTCTACTTAGGTCATCTTACACAGACCTTTAGCTGTATGCCAAGTTACCCTCCCTAAAGCTCTGCAAGTCCTCCCTACTTCCCTCTCTTCCCTAGGGAAATGAGGACATGCAAGGAGGAAGAAAAAAGTGCTTGGGGGAAAAGAATGGAACAGCACAAGAACCTTCTCTTTTTCTGTGCCTGGGAGAAAACATGAAGAGTACAAAAAAAGAGCAATGTAATTCCCTTCAGATTTGTCTCCTAGTTCCAGTTACTATACTACCTTTAAGCATCTCCTTTTGAATGAATGCAGTTTCCACTCCGATAATCTGAGATGCCTGCAGCCTGACCAAAAGACCTGAATTTGCACAAAACACTGGCACATTTCTTCGAAGAAGAAAAAGGGGCCTGTTGCTAGAGAATATTTATAGAGAAGAAAATATCATATAACCTTCAAGTGTATTAAGTTATATGTCATTTTTTACTGCCTTTAAGGAGCAGATGTCACTTGGTATTATTTGAAATGGCAGTCTTATCACACACAGCTTCTCAAGTCCAACTCAGGCATTAGAAATTAAAGTAGCTAACCGTCTGTGTCCACTCTGATTACCTTGATTGTCCCTTAGAGTAAAGTTGGGGTTGTTGGCTGCCTCTGGAGCCAGGCTGTAGTAGAAGTGCTGACCCTCCTGTGGGTCATCCCTGTCAATGGCGCTCACTGTCTGGATCAGCTACAGAATTTAAGAAGAAAGTAGAAACAGGTGAGAAGCAAAACATTTAAAATATGAATAAATAAACAAAGAGATAACTTACATATTTATATGTGTAAATATAAACAACTGGAGCATTTGAATAAGTTATCTTCCACAGGTAAAATAGATAAATCAAGAAGAGACTTGAAACCTTGCAGGCTTCATCTATTTTGCTGTGGTCATGGACATCACTTTTAAACAAAGGAGGAGATATTCAGTTTTCTCCAAATAACACTTTCCTCTCATGCATCTCTATCTTCTGCTGAACATTTCTTTTTGTAGTTTGAGGGCCCAGGGCCTTGAGAAGGTTCACTGTGCATTAGAGAGCTTGTAAGAAAGCCCATACTTATTTTCAGTTTCGCTTTGCAGGTAGAAAAGGACATCAGGTTGATTGTTTTACCACTCTTTTAATTTTTAAATCAATAAAATTCTTCCAAAGATATCAGTAGAAAAGAGGGAAAAACTAACCATGCAGGTGCTTCACATATGCAATAAATAAAATCTAAACTAAGGAAACTAAGACAATTCTAAATCCAGAAAGCAATTTGTCATCTCACCTATAGAAGCTTTGTAAAGTAGGTCCAACAGCTTGAAGCACAATGAGCTCTGGCTGAATAAACATTCTGATGTATTTTTAGACAAGGAATAAATCTTCATCTGGATTTTTTTATTTGAAATTTATTTTGGGATTCAAAGGCAAATGACAGACCCATAAAGTCTTATTTACCACCTTAAAACTGATATCAGAACTTTTAAAAATGTGGCAACAGATTTGGCTTTCTCTGCTGAAGGAAGTAGTCTAAGTTAGTGTGCATAATAATAATCTCAGAAAGCTTATTATTTAGGACACTCAGCCTTCAAAACCAGGAAAAAAGTCCAGTCAAGGATTTTTATTTCCTATATTATTAAGAAGCTCTGTAAACTAGTGAGATAAAAATATCCCATGTAGGATACTTGTGAGGACAGTTGTCCCAGCAGTGAGTAGCTGTTTAATTCTGCTTCACACAATTGGGAGCAGCTTCAATGAACACACAGTGATATTACTAGAAGAATTTTTCCTTCACAAATCATGAGAGGTGTGTCTATGTGTTTGAACTATACTAGTCAGCTTTGCAGTAGCAGGCATCAGTCCACACTGTGGGCCCTGGGTGGTGAAGCAAGAGGTCACTTCCCCACAAACAAGCAGTAGAGCTTGCACCAGGTCCAGCGAGAGCGAGCTCATATCCATCTGTGACACCGGCGACCTTGTTCAAGGGCTTTGAGAAAGTTTTGGAAGGGAGAGGAGTAAAGAGGCTTCACCATTTGCTTGAAGCTGCTGGTTTACATTGTGTGGAACGGGAAGTCTTGTGTTGTTTTTGACTCTCTCACCTCCAGTTCGCAGCAGGACATATTTTGTTTGGCACCACTTTGAAGATGATGTAGTATGTTGTGTCCAGCTCCCATCAAGTCCAGGTGTGCTTGAGGCTCTTAGAACATTTAACAATAAGACTGGTCTGTCACATGTGGCCTGACCTGACTCTGTGGCACTTCTCGTAACACTTTTCTCTTTGATGCTGCTACAGGACATACTAGGTGTTTTCCTGCTGGCATCTGCCCAAGGGAAGGCTTTATTTCCGCTATATATATATGAAATGTAATGCACATTGAGCCTAGAAACTATTGTGAGAGCAAAAAAGAGGTATGGGAGAAAAGAAGGAGGTGCTATATATGGTGCTAATTTCAGTGTGATACACTTGCCTTCGGAATGAAGCCCAGACAGCTGCTGCTGAGAGTTCAGATGTGCGGGTAGCTGAGCCCTCTTTCCAACACTCACCCTATCTGGCATGCTGTCTCCATGTAGGACAGCATCCCCTCCCCAGCTCCAGGTGTTACAAGCATTTCTCACCTGCCCTGCTTTGGCATTTTCACAAACAAAAGCTTCATAAAATCTTGCAAATTCTGGTGCATTATCGTTCACATCCAGGACTTTCACTGTCACAGAGACGCTGCCCACCTGCGAGGGGTTATCTGGAAGGAGGAGGTATAACAGAAAGAAAGGCAATATATGGGAAAGGGAAATGGCTGCTCTCACTTTGCTGAAGAGATGAATCAAGTTTTTCCCTACTACTTTTCATCAAGTGACATTTTCCCATCGGGAACTATAGTGGCTTGGCGATTGCGTGACCAAGAGTGAAGCGGCAAATGCTGCTCTCTGGTTTCCCATCTAATCACATCTTTCACAAACAAATCCTGTAAAAGACTTCAACCTGGTTCAGCCCAATGGGACTACTTCTATAACAAAAGTTTTAGACAGTGCCCTTAGTTTTTTATGTTGCCCTTTGATTGGGCAATACTATTTGCTGAGCCTCTGTAATAGTGGAATGAATTAGAAGGGACTATTTTAAGGATAGACTTGTTATTTAGAGCTTGTTAAAATGGCAATTTGCCAAGTTCAGATAAGCTTTTGCTATGAATTTATGTTCCTTGAACTAAAAAGTAGTGTCAAGTCTTTGATACTTTGTACAGAGGGATTTAGAATGTAATAACACATGAAATTGTACAGAAAAGCTTTCAGTGAAGCTTAAAATTGCAATGAAAATTCTACATTCTGCATGACATCATTTGTGATGTTTCTGTCCCACTGGTTCATTAGCTTTCTTTGACAGTTAATCCGTACATCATTTCACATATCTTCACAAATTCCAAACTAAGTGGCTACAGAATAATTTGTTTTTCTTACTCTGTTTTTCTGTCTCAGACCATCTTTTTTCCCCTTATTTAATGACAAAATGAAACACTAATCAGAAAAAACAAAAATATTAGGAGGTCAAAAAAGGTGCAAAAGTCTAGAAAATTTTTTAAAATTAGTATTCTCATCTTTTTAGCCATACTACTTCATGCATTTATCTCTAAATATATCTCGCTTTATAGCAAGAAATGATATGTTCATATATATAATAGAGAGTTTTCATACACTCTGGAATTTTCTTAAATGTTCAAAGTACTGTATTCTGTAAGATGTGTCACATTGTGTCATTGAGATAATACTCAAACTATATTGTTTCTCCCTGCTTTGTAATTCAGTCCTTCAGCTTTCCACATATCCATACAAATATCTTGCTAACACACCTGTCATTGTGACAGATGAATATCCACATTTACTCTCTTAGTAGTATTGATCTAACCTTTAATATTAGGAACTTTATTCAGGAGTGTACAACTATGACAGAAAGGCATCATGTGCTGGAAGAGCCTGTATTTACATGGCAGAATCTCTTTAACTCTTGTGAAATATACCCTCTGCTTTTCAAGTTGGCTGATTGCAGTTTTTGTAAAATTCTTGAAACTCTGTTCCTCTCAAACTGTTCCCTATCTCTGGCACAGCCTAGGTGTCCAGGGAGCTCTCTCAGATATGAGGGATGACTCATCTATTGGCAGCAAGCTGCTAAAAAGCTGCTACCCCTCAGTAGACTAACTGAGCTCCTGAGCAAAAGCTATGTGAACCAAAGAGATTTCAGATGAAGTCTGGGTGAACCTTTGGTTTGCTTATATATGTATCCCAAGCTCCTTTATGAAGTTCACTTCTGTGAGTATTTCAAACTCAGCTAAATTTTTCATATTGACTCTATGAAATGCTGAGCATCTCCTTGTTCTAGCTTTGAAAAATACCTGGCATGGATGAATCCTGAGCTGAGTTTCAGCTCACTGTAAAACCCAAAAGCATAACAATTTCAGCATACCCAAAGATCCCAAAGCACTCTGGCCCAAATTATTTATATAGCAAACAGATGGCAATGTCATTTACTTGCTCCTGAACCAGAGAAGATTTCAAGTAGTTACCTAGCAGTGTAGGATCACTGCTACCTACCAGTCCCTGCACCACTCAATCCTCTCAGGGAGGACTGATAGCTCTAGCAGCTGTGTAGCCTTTGCAATGTCTGCTTTAGCTGCCCAGCCCTTCTGAAGTGATAGGACTCTGCCAGAAACACATCAGGAAGACTTTAAAATAAATCCCTAACGAATTGAAAAAGAAGGACTCTGCATTTAATTGCCATCCTCTATTCCTCCCATCGCCCTCTGAAAACAAGCATAAAAAAATGAATAAAATGCAGTATTCGCTTGTTGATGTCAGAAGAGTAATTTGGTTAATATATCTTCCCACTCAGTGCATAACAATAACTGCTGAATTCAGGTCTCTCAGGCTGCTTTGTATATTGGAGCTTTTTAATCTATGTACAGTCTGCATTATCCTTACTCAGCTCCATGGCCAGTACAGTGATGTTGTGCCAAGAAATGTCCTCCCGGTCAAGAGGTCTTGCAGTCATCAGTGCTCCTGATGTAATGTCAACATAAAAGAACCGTCCTGGATCACTGCTCCTGTCAATTGAGTATCTGCAAGAATACATATTAAAAATATTATGCAACACTTGTGAAAATGGGGTTTACAGCCAGCAAAGTATCCTAGTAATGGGAATACTGTCATACACAGCAGATCCACACTCTTCCATAACCTAGTTATGTGCTCCTTTGACTTGTATAGATCTGGAGTGAGATGCTGTGAAAAATAGTAGCTCGTGTGGCTAATGGCATTGAACAGTGAGTGCTACTTGAATGGAACTGGAAGACAGGAAAATTTAGAAGAAGAAGCCTCAAAGCAAGGCATAAGAACACCTGCTTTACAGCGAAAATCTGCCAGTGAGGAGTGTGAGTTCTTTTTCTAGGCAAAATAATTATGCCCATTCCTTAGGCACAATTCAGACAGGATGAAAATGACTTCACATCAGCTCATTCTCTAAGCACCTAGGCTGATAAGGAGGAACCGTTCCCTTCCTTGTCCTTCTGTATTCTCTCCTTCAGGGGAATAAACTCCACCTGCATACTGAAGCATGCTACTGATTGAGCTGTGTCAGCACAAAGAGGATGATGAGTGGCTTTCTCACATCATCCAGTCAGCCCCCTCTGAGAGGCTGATTCATCATAATTGCTGAACCTGCCTGGCCAGTATCATGTCAGCACTAGCTGGGAACAAGCTAGTGAATCCCCCTGTGAATGGAGGATTGTGGTGGTATCTGTAGGCCAGAAAACCTGAGCAGGGAGGCAGCTGATTGACAGATGCCACTGCTGTACATGGTCAGAGGGATCTTTTTGCAGGGTGTGTAAAATGCTCAGTACCCTTCATACACTTCATCTGTCTCTTAACAGCAGTTTGCATGAGCTGCCTTCCTAGCTAACTGTTAGCATGGTAAGAGATCCTTTGACAAAAGCCACACGTATGCCTAGGTAAACGTCACAGCCTAGAACAGAGCCTAAACTCCTTTCTTTTGGTTCTTTTGTCAGAGTTGATGTGAACTGAAAGCTTTAGCCATAACAGATGGTGAACAGGGATCATTCTTCTGAACTTTCACCTTTCAGCACTAATATATTCACTGGAAAAAGTATGCCAGCCTGACCTTTGTATAGGGACTTACTGAAGTACTATTGAGGTATGTTATTGGCAAATTCTTTTACATTTGTCTTCAGAAAAATCAAAAGGGAAAGATGGCAGGTTTGCATCCCATGCCTTTCCAGTCTTTCCCATCTCTTCTTAAATAAAGACATTTCTCAGGCATTTGATTTACTTAGGAAATAAGTACAAGTGTTCATATATTTTACTATAATAATTATTCTTGTATGAGGGCTATAAAAAGAACTTCTCCCTGACAGTTTAAGGCCAATGAGTATCTGAAATTGAATTGGGCCTTGTGATGAGTGGTGTGGAATTAATCACTGATGTCAAGAGGCACAGGTGGAGTCTTTTTCTGAATTCTCCGCATAAGTTCTCTCATTAGTGGTACCTGCTCCTGCACACTTGTTTCCCCTGTACTATTTAGATAATCTTCCTGAATCATTTAAGAACAATCATGGCATATTTCCAGACATCAGAATTTCGCAGCGTGGGAGCCAGATACTGGACACTGGAAAAATGAGAATTTGAGAGTTCCCCTGTGTTTAGTGACCCCTTTCAAATAATTTCCTGACTTCTCAATACTTGAAAAAATGGTCAGATCACAGTTCTAATTTTAGATGGATTTCAGCTTGTGCAACTAAGTATGTATCTGGGATTATTGGGTTTTTATATCTTGCCTTGCCCTGTGCAAAGTGAATGCAGAGCAAGCCTGAAACATTTCCTGACTGATACTGCACAGCGTTGGAATGGATGCAGGAGACCAAAGGAGAGGCAAGGAGAACTAATTCTTTACATCTGCATTTTATATAGCATTACAAATGACATTCTTTTTTTCCTCAGTTTCCTTTACTTCAATCATTTATATTTGTAAGTAAAAGGTGTGGGGGAAAACAGAGGGAAGGAATGAGTAAAGAAAGGGAAGTGGAAGGGAGGAAGATGGGGAGAAAAGGGGAAGAAAGTTTTTAAGGAAAAGAGTTACTAAAAGAGTCTACATATTTACAACTTCTTTTTTAATTTATCTTTGGTGATGCATTCTGTGCTTTATAGAGTGTTGATTCATCAAGGGTAGTCACTGCAGAGCTCTGAAGAAAACTAAGAAAAACCTCATTAAAATAAGAATGAACAACTCTACCCTCTGATAGTCCTCAGAATTATTCTTACACTATTTTAGGCAGATTAGCATGAAGCTGTTTGCATTGCAGTGTTTGGATAATGCTAGAGAGCAATCAGCAAAATAGGATACGAGTGGAAAGGAGTTTAGGGTAATGAAATTGTGATGCAGACAGTATAATAGTTTTACTGAGGAATTTGAGACAATGCCATGAGAAGTATGATAACTTTATAATGTAGGCAGAAAAGATAAGTATATTAAGGTAGAAGGGATGAAAAAATAATTAGAGCAGCAACACAGAAAGCAATATCATTAAGAAGAATAGGCTTTTTGTCTCCTCAGAGCTCCTAGCTGAAGCCCAAAGAATTTCTCATTTAGATTTCACTTTCTTCAAAACCTCCTAATACTCAATGTTTCAACTCCCTCCAGGGTTTCCCAGGACTGTTCCCAAACACAGACATCTCAGAAGCTGGACTGATGCAAGGTTAGGCAAACACCAGTTCAACACCCAAAACTTCTCTCAGATGAGAAAAGCAGGTAACTTGCAGGGTTAATCAATGTACAGTCACTAGGAGCTTCTGTAGGTTGTGAAAATTAGTCCGTGGGCATGCCTCAGAGAAGAACAGTCTACTCTGATAAATGGGGCTGGCAGTGGCTGGCAACCACCACGGAAAAGAGCACTGTGATCTCACAAATCTGCTCCTTTGGCTCCATGCTGAGTTGTGGCTATGAAGCTCCTGTGGCTATAAATACACCTTTACCTTTCTTCTGAGAATATCTAGCTCTGCAGCTTTGACTAGAAACTAGGTAATTTAGCAGTTTGTGAATATTTATTAGCATGCATTCAATCTACTCCAAAAGTAGCTGTGTATTTGAGCTGTTGACAAAGCCAAGCTTTGAAACAGAAGGTGGAGAAAGGAGAAGCAAGCTGATTACGTTTCTGTTGGTATGGCAGCAGGTTCTCAGTGATGCTGTCAGGTTTTGTTCCAGCAAAGGCATGAGAGTTGGGGTTTGTTTTTATGCTATTGAGACATGCCTGATTAGCTTAATGCTAGGCTAGATGCTAACGTTCTCCATGTCACAGAAAAGTGTGAGAGTCCTGCGTTGCTTTAACGGTCCCCTCAGTGTGTGAGGTCTGGTTTGACTAAACCCACTGATGAATACTACTGGCTAAAAATAGGGTCCCACTTGCACTGCTTCAGCCCCACCCCTGCCTCACCAACCAAACACACAAAGAGAGGACAGACCTGATGGAGTTGTTGGTCACATCTGGGTCCTTGGCAGAAATTATCTGTATGGTGGTTCCAATCTCCACGTCCTCAGGCACTTCCACAAAGTAGATGCTGGGCTCAAACACAGGAGGTTCATCCACATCCTCCACGCTGATGTGGACGGTGGTGGTGTCACGGAAGGGACCCAGGTTCAGGAATCGCATTTCCAGGTGGGGGTTGGCACCCTCTACTTTCAATGTGTAGCTTTTTTTGCTTTCAAAACTTAGGGGCTGAGGAGAAAATGTATATCTAGCATTAGGCACACTGAGCAATATGATTCAGGCTATGTAATTTTAATTTTCAGATGTAAAATATGCCTTCTAATATAAACTTCCACTTGTTTTTTAAAATAAATCTTTACTATGTTTTTAATTGTAAGGGCAACAAAGATAAATATTTGCAGATGGAGACAAAGCACTGAATGACAGTAGTAATAGAAATGGCACTATATACTTTTTTGATTTGACAGTTGAACTGAAAATACTTGCAGATCATTTCAAAATACATATTCTTTCATTCTTCTTGCGAAAATGAAAATAAAAGCAGCCACACCACCATTAGTGATTCACACAGCCTTCTTCATGCCACTCTGAGAAAAATGCAAGCAAAACAAGGCAGTATGTAGAGATATGAAGAGTTGTTTCCTCAAAAATGGCTCCAGTGGCAGGAAAAAAGATGCTCACACATAAGGTGGAGGTCTCAATTAGCATCCTCTATTTTTTGACTTGTGGAGACCAAAGTCTTGTCTCCAGAGAGCCTTGTCTGCCAAATGATAAAGAGTTCAGTGGGAGCAGGAAATATGGTCAGCCTTTCTTGCAAGATCCTGTTCCAGTTTCTATCAGTAATTCTTTCCTCCTAGAAGTGAGGTTTTTCACTTCCTTTCAGTAACAATCCTAATACAGGTTCACAGTCTGGGTATGATGATGGCTTGGATTTGAATCTCCTCCTTGCCTAGACAAGAGTTTAATTTCAAAGCATTATGAAGCATTCCTGACATCTTCCTGAAGGAGCTCTTCCACTTTGTAAGAAATATGAAATACTCAAGTATTATTTGAAGGTAGTAAGAATGGCTTTTCCTTTCCCTTTCTCTTCTCTCATCTTTTTCCTTTCCTTTCCTTTCCTTTCCTTTCCTTTCCTTTCCTTTCCTTTCCTTTCCTTTCCTTTCCTTTCCTTTCCTTTCCTTTCCTTTCCTTTCCTTCTTTTTCTTCTCCCCTTTCCCTTCCCTTTTCCTTTGTAATAGATAAAGGGAGACAGCTTCATCTGTTAGTATTTTTGTGAATTTTATTTCCTATTTAAATAAAGCTACATAATTGCTGTACATGGATATAGAAGTAACTAATACTGAGAGTGAACTGCTCAATAAATACATTTTTCATCTCCCTCCTCTCTTCTTTTCACAGATCCCTGAAGAAAATAAGGTGTTTCCAACACCTGCTTAAAAGTAAATGGAGAATTTCATATTTAAAGTGCAATTTGCCAGTCTTGGTAAGAATAACCAAAAGGATTTGACAAACCAAAATGACAGTGTGGATGGATCAGTCCAAAACAGAAAAAAAATTTCACCAGATGAAGTACATTTTATAGAAAACACAGTCACACTTCCCAAGTAGCAACCAGAAGTTACAACTAATTGCACCGTGGTTAAATGTTCACAACTCTTGTATAATCTGTGGAGTTTTGATCACAGAATATGCTGAGTTGGAAGGGACCCACAAGGATCATCGGGTCCAACCCTGAGCCCTGCACAGGACTATCACCAAGAGTCACACCATGTGCCTGAGAGTATTGTCCAAACACTTCTTGAACTCTGTCAGTCTTCGTGCTGTGACCACTTCCCTGGGGAACCTGTTCCAGTGCCCAACTGCCCAACTACCCTCTGGGTAAGGAACATTTTTCTAATATCCAGCCTAAACCTCCCCTGACACAACTTCAGGCCATTCCCTTGTGTCCTGTCACTGATCACTGAATTCCCTTATCTTGCACAGATCCCCAGTGGAGTGACCTTTTTGTTATATGAATAGCTTTCAAAAAGAGTTGCTTTATTTGAACATAGGGATTTGAGCATCGTGTGTGGAACTACGTTGTCAAGCATGACTTTCACTCCTGTTTCTCTCCTGTGCCAATGCCTCAACACCACTGGCCTCTTCATCAGATTTGTCTCCCATGGGTGCATTCAAAGCTGTTTCCAATATTGGTCCCTTGGATAGGGCAGGCAGGTTATCTTCTGAGAACTGGGCATGCTGCAAAACACTGGAAGAGGAGAGGCAACCCATGGAAACCACTCCTTGTCCTTGTCCTCCTTCCTCCAGTGATGAGACAGGCACTGAGAAGTGCACCACACAGGGAGGATTTAGCAAGATTTGGGAGAAAGTGATGGATCAGGCAGTGTCAGGGGAGGAGAGCAGGGTAGGGCTCTCCTGGGTGCTGTGCTGGCTGGGTAGCCCACCACTCTGCCTTCCACAGACACTGTGAAAAGGACGACAGGGAGAAGAGGGAGGTAGAGTGAGCATCAGCCTCACAGGTAGGGAGCTTGGAAGGAGCTGTCAGTCATAAAGACGTGCTCAACATTTTGTGGGATTAGTGGGCTGAGATAAGTAGCCAAGAGATCAGAAGTAGTGGTCTTACCAGTAACTGTAAACTCATAAGAGGAGTGTTAGTTATTTTATTTGGGAATTCTGTCAAGAAAAATGAAATGTAAACTTCTGCTTTCTTTTAAATGAGTATTGGTCTCTTCTCCCAGGCAACCAGCAGTAGGACAAGAGGGCACAGCCTTAAGCTGTGCCTGGGGAGGCTTAAGTTAGACATTGGGATTAAGTTCCTTACAAAGAGTAATTTGCCATTGAAATGAGCTGCCCAGGGAGGTGGTGGAGTCACTGTCCCTGGAGGTATTTAAGAAAAGACTGGATGTAGCACTTAGTGCCATGTTCTGGCTGACAAGGTGGTGTTAGGTCAGAGGTTGGACTTGAAGATCTCAGTGGTCTTTTCTAACCTAATTGATTCTGTGATTCTGTGAAATAAGATTTCATTCTGGGTTTAGAAATTCTCTCTCTCCCCATTTTTATATCCTTTTCTATCCACACCAGTTGAATTAATTTATTTTACTTTCTTGAGTGGATCCAAAGGACAACTTTCCCAACGTTTGGCTATCGATAATCACATTAAATAAAGATACAGACTTACATTGAATGTTATGAACATTTATGTACATTAGGTGGATTGAGCAGTATATACCTGATGTCAATACATATCTGCTATGATTGATACCGTAAGTTTTATGACCCCTCCTAACATACATGAATATCTAGAAAAACTGTATTCATAATAAAAAAGGTCAAGCTTATAAACACATTTACTCCAAAGGAACTATTTTTTACATCAATATATGAGGTAAAAATTACATTAGAGTTTGCATTCAACATTTATTTCATTCCAGAAAATGTTTCACTTTAGAGACTGGTATGCATAAACAAGAGTTGGAGAAAGGTTACCATAAATACATGCTTAAATGCTTTGCTGTAAGGCATTGAGGCTTGCAAGGTCAAATCTCTCCCATGTATTGTTTCATTTTAGTGCACAATTTAATCCCAGGCTATTTAAATAGAAACTATACTTCCTTATTTGTACACTAGCTATGCTTAGGCAGAAATACAGTTACAATTTCATAACCTAGAAACAGAGTTGAGCCTCTAACATTTGTGTAAGATTGTACAATAAATATCCTATAGCAGGGAGCCTAAGCAAAATACACTATGCCTTCCTGATAGCCTGTGGTACAAAGAACTAGCAGTTTCACAGCTGCCATTTTAGAGACGGCTTCTCCTAGTCTAATTAGCATTTATGGATCTTCAAGCAGCAATTAAAAAAAACTCCACTGCCTGCATTTTATTGGTTTATAAATAATTCTAAGGCATGTTTTATTATTGTTTGTGGAACACCAGAGTGAAAAATATGTACAGTTCAAATGCAAATATTGATCTAATTTCTTGCATTGTACCATAATTAAACTACAGAGAATATTTTAATAGATAAATAGTGAATCAGAACACTACTTCAGTGGGAAAAGTAATGTTTATGCTAATGCCATCCCCACTTTATAAAAGTTGCTCCTAGGAACACAGTCTGCTTTCATATTTTAGCAATAAATGTTAAAGAAATTGTGGTTTACAGCAGGAAAGGGGCTACTGTCATGAAATGGGAACCAAGCTATTGCAGGCATAAGGGAATATTCCACACATAAAACATAATGAGGACTGTTTGTCATATAAATTAATACAAAAAAGGAAACTTTTCTACCTTTCTTACAGTTATGATGCCAACTTGGTAATTAGGATCAGTGTTAATATCAAAGACATCCAGTCCATCTCCATCCACAAGGCTGTATTTCATTTCTGCATTAATGCCTTCGTCCAGGTCTTTAGCAACCACACGGCCCACAGTGGAGCTGACGGGAGCAGACTCCAGCACGCTCATCTGATAATGTTCTGGCACAAGCAGCAGAGGGAGAGAGGAGAAAAAAACAGGCCGTGAGAAGGAACCAAAAACTGCACAGCAGTGCAAAGATTGGATAAGGGCAGGCCACAGCACTGCATGCTCTGCAGGGCGTCTGTAGGTTTGTTCCCAAAGGTGCAACAGCAGTGTGATTTCCTTTAAAAAGCCACAGCTTGGCTGAATTTCCTGGGAAAGTTTTATTTAGGTGTTTGTTATATCAACGGGTTTGTTGAATGGGTTCTTTTTAAAACAGCAACACACCTGAAAATAGGAACTTCAACTAGAAAAATAGGGCAATTAACACCAGTGCTGTTGCAGTCACAGTATAAAGCAGGATATGAAACAGATTTAATAGGACAGGCATCTTTTATTTGGTCAGCTTGTGCAGAGGGAATAAACACAAGTTTTTAGCACCACAAATCCTTTCTCAAGTCCTTACAAACTTCTTTTCAGCCTGGAACAAGGCTCATGATCTTGTCTGTGTCTTCCAAATTTACCAGATACTCTGTTAAAATATACTGCCCCTCCCTATAAATACTGTCTTGAGCACACTTGCTAATTTGCTTAACAGGAAGCCTGGGGAAAGAATGATCTGCTATTTTAAAAGTGTACTTTGAAAATGGAAGTGTTGCATCTAAAATATTTCTCTGCCATCATACTTTTTTTCAAACCTTCCTTGATGCACACTTTCTGTTGACTCCACCAACTATTGAGCTTTACAAGGCAGAATAACATCAAGGATGAGATTTGATCAATTCTCATTTTTCTTAATCCAGAGTTTGATATCAGTTACAATTCATGCCACTACCGAAACAAAATTGGCAATGATGTGCTCCGTAAGTTTCTCTAACAGAAGAAGGTAAGTGTAAGTTCAGACTTCTTGCTGATGTCAGTGGAACACTTTGATTTACCAGTGCAACATGCAGAAACAGATGGCAGAAGAACAGCCACAGAAAGAACCTCAGGAGTTTTCATTTCTAGTGAGATGAGAAAAATGACAAAACCAAAATTATTCGAGATTTATTTACACAACTCTGAAAGAATAATTTTTCTTCACAAAACCCACAAATTATATCCCTTGAAATATTTAGTTCAACCCAAACTGAGAAGTTTCTTTCAAATTTTTAACAATAATACAGAATTATGTAAATAAACGTGTTAAAAAAATCTTAAAAACAGAGCTCAAAATATTGCGAATCTTGTTTTTACTTTGTTAAATTACTTTTGTAAATACAAAGTAACGTTTCTGATTGAGTGGAGTTGCCTATATTTGCATTCCATTAATTGTGGCTGTTACATGTCTTAGGGTTTAATTGTATATTGCCAAAATTGAGATGAACCTTTTCTGGAGAGCAGCCTGTAGGACAACCCACTCCACACTGGCAGCACAGCTACCAGACGCTCCCCTGCCGTGGCCTGGCTGGAGTGTTGAATGAATTATCTTTCAACTTCCAGCACTGCCACATGTCCCTGATTTGACAGACATCCTTCTGGAAATAGGATGAAAAGACAATTAGGGTAGCAAATGAGTAGCCAAAGGCCATGATCATTCTGAACACAAAAGTTCTCCTTCCTGCCTTTTTCTGTAAATTATTTTCCCACCTTCTTAAAAAAAGTGGTTTTTTTGATAACCTTGGAGATGAGAAACATTTTCTGAAAGACAAGGGGGTGAATGATCTATTTCAACATTTTTCTAAAGGAGAATTTTGTATTGATCTGAAATTCTGCCCATCTTTAATGGTCACTATTCTGATTTTTGAAAGTGGCTGTCATGAAGGCAAACAGCACATGTACAACTCAGCCACTCCTTTTTGCCAGTTCTGGCACAGCAGGTACTCACTCTGTGGAAATCTAGGCGGATTGTCGTTGACATCAGAGAGGGTGATGTTGACTGTGGTTGTTCCAGCTAATCCTCCCAGCTGTCCACCCATGTCCTTGGCCTGGATAATCACTTCATAATATTCCTTTGCTTCTCGGTCCATGTTCATTAGAGCTGTTCTAATTAAGCCTGAGATTAATTGGAAAGATGGAAAGGGGTTTGGGTAACAAAAGAAAATGGCAGTTAAACAGTACACAAAGAACACGGAGGGCTCTTGCTCCTGCATCCTATTCCCTATGTCAAGAATGAGACCAGGCTCTGCATTCAGTCCCAGCTTTTCTGGCAGAGTAAAATTCACTGAAGTGGAATCTAGGTTAACAGAAGGTGTGAATTTTAAAGAAGCCCCGTTAAAACGCATCAGCTCTGGAGCAGGCTGTCTTGTTCAAAAATAAAATGTTGCCTACCAAGGAAAAGCTTTTTGGTAAGAATGTGCTACGTCGAATTAAGGCCGTGCTCGGGATAACTATCTCCCCACAAACGCAGGAAGCGATGTGCTTAGTCAAAAGACACATCCAGAGGAGTTTTCCCCCGCGTCTCTAGACGAGCGGCCCTGGATGCCACCTGATATGAGCCCCCGGGCTTTGCTCCTGTCCTTAGGGACCCAGGCTGGTGCTATGAGAGCAGAACGTGGGGAGACAGCGCTGTCTTGGGCAGGCTGCTCCCGCTCCGGAGGGGTCACCCCCTGCTCCTGCCACACCGCCGAGCGTCCCTTTCCTTCGGGGTAACACTACTGCAAGAGGACATGAGGTGGCAGCAGCACTTCTCTTACGGAGGCTGCGAGGAGCCGTCCCGGGCAGAGCTGCCAATGCCGCGGGACTGCCGCGCTCCCCGGCGCTCCGGCCGCACCCCATGCAAGTCCGTGTCTGGGGGATGCCCGCCCTCCAGTCCTCGCAGCACCACCCATCCCTCACGCCTCCAGTACCTCCGGTGTGAGTGACCCCACAGGCCCCGAGCAGGAGAGCGGCACTGCCCGCTTGCTGCGGCTCAGGGACACTCCCCAGGGCAGCAAAAGCCCTTGCTAGCAACGCATTTGGGATGCTCTCCTGGGTGGGGGCAAATATGTGGCAGCCACAGGCAGCATCCCAATGGCACAGCTTAACACACACAGAACATGCACACTAGGATGCTATTAACTTGAGTGATTTGCATTTAGTCTTTATTTCCAGCAGAAAGACAATGTATGGGTTTAATAAAAAAGCGGTAAAAAGATATTGCATTGGCAATTATCACTGTGTGTAGAAGGGAAGAAATAGTGACCGGTACCGACCAACTTGCAGTGTGCTATTTTAATCTTGATGCTTGGAGTCCCTCAGAGTCCCATCCTGAAAAGGTGAGTGACTCTTGTGAAGTGCTGTAGCTCCTCAGCTCCCATGGATATAAATAAGATATGAAAATGCTTAGCATTTTGGGAAGTATTTTCTCCATATATGAACACTTTGTAGGGAATTTCTACTCTTGGCTTGTCATTAATGCAGAACAGGCTTGACCTAAAAAAAGACATCAGTGCCTAAAACTCAGGCTCTGTCATGCCTATCTTTGGGGCCTATGGTCTCTAGAGAAGGGCCAGTCCAGGACACCAGGACTCAGAGCCAGATAAGGGACCCAGAGGAGAAGCACTGCAGAGCAGGGAACATCTGATGCTGTTGTGCCCAACCAGTCAGCAAAGAAATGCTAAGGGTGGCAGTGAACATTAAAATCTTCCTAAGGGATATGGGAAAGGTTCAGACCCTCAGATCTTCCAAAATAAATGTGCTGGCACCATTTCTTTCACTAAACTGAGTAAGGTTTATACTCTTAAGAAAAAAAAAGGTAGTAAAGAGCAGAGGAGAGGTCCATCCTTTCTATAAGACCCAGATGGTTACTTGGGAAGTAGGAGACTGAGGAGCCTTTGCCTATCTGCCTGAAAGGACTTTAATCTACTTTTTTTATCTTCTAGAGGAATATATTTGTGGTAAGGCTGTAAAGTATTCTGGAAAAAGAGAGTGGGAGTAGGCTCTTAGTTTTCCTTTGAAGTTGTGCTTTCACACATCTGTTCACCATCTCTGAGGCCAGTGACAGAATAGGAACAAGAGCACACTTCTGGAACCGAGAGGTTTTGTTGAGAGATAAACAATAAGGATCCAAAATGCTTCTAGAAGAGGAGTGTACTGAAATGTGTTGTTCACTATTGGGTTTTTAAATCACTGTCTAACAATATAAAGGAGCTATTGATAGTTTATGCTTTTTTGTGTTCAAAGTACATCAGACCTGCAATTATATTTGTTGGGTTACCAAATCCCTCAGTTGGTTTTGCACAGGTGATGCTGATTAGAACCCTTTACCTATGATGGGGAAATGGTTCCTGGCTCACAACAGTGAGCCTAAATGGGAGTCCTGTTGTTCACTGAAGCACCTAAAGGCTGAGCCATCTCTGAACCTGTCCAGAGATACTGGTCTAAGTGTACTGGGAAATTAGTAAGTGGAGAAAAAGACCTTTTCTGTCTTAAATACCAATAAAGTACATGATTTTGGACTTAAGGGCCTAAGTCTAAGTTGCACTCTAGTTGTTAAATGTGTACTGGATCTGATCCTGAATATTGCTGCTTTGATTTCTTAGAAATCATTCAGTACTTAGCAAATCTATGACTATGTCCTTATTTGTCTGTGGTTGATAACCTGATTACAAAAGGAACATTACTGATTTATTTATATTGTAAATATAAATAAAGCTGAGGAAATAACATGCCACATACAAGTTTGTCTTTGGGTAGAGCACCTACTCTGTAAACTGTGAACTTTCAGAAGTAGATTATTCATTGTTTTTTCTGTTGTTCCTTAGGGCTCAGCAGTGACTACTATCTCATGAGTTTCTGACCTTAGCACTACAGATGCCCTTTAGAAACTGTCAAAATCTGTCAGATTCCTCTTTTGAATATAAACCTTGTATATATACAGAAATGAGAGCAAGCAAGCAAAACAGAGATAGCGTCCGAAAGATAAATTTAAGGTTATTAACAAGAATACCCTTAGGTAAAACTACTCCAAATAACAACATCCTTTAGCTTGCACTTTCCAGTCCTGGTTGGCTCATAGATTTCCCCCCCCCCCCCCCCCACTAAGCCTTGTTTTCAACTAGATCTGTTGAAGACATTTTGCCATGACAGAAGCCAGCAAGAGTATTTACAGCATCAAACTCGCTCAGATCCTGAGCTGCAGAGTATGGTCATTCAGAGGAATATATCACTGGAAAAAGCATGTTCTTCCTCTGGAACTCAATACCACAGCCTTACTTTAGCCCTCACATAGTGCTACTTTATCTTGGCTTCAAGCCATAGAAATTTATTTATCTGACCACAGCCATGATGCACTGCTCTTTCTTTCTGCTTGCAACGTTTTCTTTTGGTTTTTGCACTGACTCATTCCCTGATGAAATAACATACCTGTCCGAGAGTCCACAGAAAAATATGGTTGTCCTTGGAGAATACTGTATACTACTCTTGCGCTGTTCCCGTAGGTTGGGTCATCAGCATCTGTCGCTGTCACCTGGATAACAGAGGTGCCTGACAAAAAAACCATCAAGGTAAGACCTTGTGGGATAAAGAGCTGGCATGAAAAGTACACAGGCCAAAGTAAATTGGAATGCCTAACAGGAGCCTTCCCACACCGAATTTCTTCATTTGATGCTCAGAGTCCTTGTACTTACTGCTCATACTGGTACCTCATTAGCACCAGTGACATTAATAGGCATTAATTCATCATGTGTCTATAAGATGATATAGAAGAGCAAGTACTTTATGGACCACAGTTACAGAATTGCTGTAACTGTAATTGCTGTAACCCTACTTTTTTGTGGTTTGCAGAGAGATGGTAGTTATTACTATTTGCTTCTTTTCCCCTTTTCTTGATTTTAAATGTTATTTAAAGGCAGCTCAAATAAGTTCCATATCAATGCTGACACAAATAATAAACTGTTGTAGCAGGCTGTATGTTGCTGATGCTGGATATTGACTAAATGATAGAAATTGTATACAAATAGTGAGCATGAAGGGATGCATCTCTAATATGATCTCTCTGTGGGATTGCAGTTAGGGTTGCATGACCTAGAGATTATACACTGCTGAAGTGGTTTTTGGAAACAGCATAGGGGCATATGTATTTCTTTCTTCAATTGATTTTCAAGGTCTGCTTCCTGTGAAGCTAGTAAGGGCTTGCAGGTGATGTAATTTATGAAGAACAAGGAGAAGATGAGGCACAACTGAAATATATGTGAGTTTTGACTCCTTAAAATGTCAGACAATGCCATTTTGAATGTATCTACCTTTCTACATAATGTTTTGTGTTAGAAACAAATCTAGTGTTACTAGATAAGCATGAGAAAATAAATCTGAATTCCAGCTAGCCATTACCATTAAAGACATTCTTTCTGACTGTAGCTTTCTTATTTGATGCTTCTCTCTGGCTTCATGTCAACATAATATTGAAGAATGAGAAGCTGCAGCATATCTGTAACTTCAAGACATGAGATTTATATGTTACTATTATCTCTGCAGTGATGTCACTGAGCCAAAAAGCAACTCAAAAAGTCCAGAAAGAAGTATTTTATGTGATTATTTGATTTCTCATATAGAAATGGTTTCTCCTGATCTGTGCAGGTAGGAAGGCTGCTATTTGTCTTCTGCATTGTAATAAGAGTACTGTTATCCCATTTTCTAAAAGTGGAGGGCAAATGGTACCAGAATTTCAGGACTCACTGAACTTTGTTTAGTGCAGGCTGACATCGATTAGAAGGAGCTAAGGATTGTTTTCATGCCCTCTTGTTTTCCAGGGCTCCTGGACAGTATTTGACCTCTCAGTATGAACTAGAATAGGTTGCTAAAATTGTAGTATTTTCTGGATGGTAATGGCTGTCTAATGGTCATTACTATTGCTACCATCTGAATGCAGGGGAGAAGGGGCACTATGTTGCTGCAAGTTATCTGATCATAGTATGTTTGATCTTTTTTCAGGTCTCAGGATTCCCTTGGCATCCCTTTTGGAGGGGCCAAGTTGATGCTGTTGTAAAAAGCCTCCTCTCCCTCTTTTACAGCAGCCAGGCACCCCAGGGTAAGCTCTTTTATCCTATGGCTCCTGCACAAGGAGCAAAAGCTGAATTAAAGGAGTCAGGGAATTTGTGTTTTGGCGACCATCTCCAATTTGCTTATAAGGGAAAGAGACTACACAAAATCTGCCTTACCCACAGGTGACATTTCTGGAACAGAGGCTACATAAGGTCCATCCAGGAACTTGGGTTCATTGTCATTGATGTCTTGGATTTTGATGATAAACTCTGACTCTGGTTCCATTGGCCGTCCTGTTCGCCTGTCCAAAGCCTGTGCTCTGAGGGTGTACTGTGATCTTTCTTCCCGGTCCAGTCGCTGAATGGCATGAATGTCCCCTGTCGTATCATCAATTGTAAACACAATGCCAGCTCCCTCTCCTGAGAGGATGTATTTGATCGAGCCATCTCCCCTGTCCATGTCAGAGTGAAGCTGTGGAAAGGAACAGGATTCAATTAGAGCCTAAGCTGGATAAGAGGCTGCTGAAAAACATTAATCACGTGGTCATCCTGAGCATTTTGGTCTCACTGTTGGGACTCACAAGTTGATTTTAATGAACTTGCTTTGCGAATATTCAATAAAGTTTGTATCGCAGAGTTGCAATTAAAACCCCTCTCCTATCTTCTCATTTCTGCACCCACAGCTGTGCCAGAAGAAGAGGCAGAAGCACCCAAAAAGGAACAATCTCTGTGCCTTTTTGGAATATGAATCAACACAATAATTATCTTCTGCCTGGTTGCAATGACCACTGAGAGGGCTTGGGATAAAGTGAGGTTCAGCAAATCTTCAGACTGTGCTTGCTCACATGACTTATGAGGAGTCAGATATTACAGGGGTAGCGTAATGTTGGGGCAAATAAGGCAAATCTATTTGGGATCAAGGGGAAAGCAGGATGGGAGAGCTACTTGGTAACTGTTATGGTTCAGCAATATTTCAATTTTTTTTCGATGTAACTTTTAGCAATAAAATTAGTCTGGATCTTTACATCTGTGGGAAAACATTATTGTCAAATAGTAGGTAAGGTAATCAACCAGAAACATTTGATTCCATGGCAGGCTATAGAGATGAGAGGCATCCCAGATTTTCTAGGAAATTAGCAAATGGATTTATTGCATGACTGCTAATTAGTTCTGAGCAGCCACAGATAGCCGTGAGTGCAACATAACAGAGCAAAAGTAAATGCAGTGCTAATTATAGTCTAAAGTAGAGAAACAAATCATTCTGGGGACTACATTCTGTTAAACACCTGGTTCCCATGAAATACTGTAATGACTATCAAAAGACAAACAAATCACTAAATTTCACTCAAACTATGAAAATCTGCAATGGTATGCTCATGCTTCCATGTTTTTGAGGAACAGCGCATAAAGGGATGGTATTGGTTCAATTGCAAATACAGGAAGGCAATGGACTTGAGGTGAAATAATCAAAATGGTTCAGATGTGAAAGCTGTTTTCCAGTGTGATTATCACTTGGGAGACAAAAGAAGGATAAATAATAAAACAAAAAAGTGATCAGAGTGGGCAGGATTCAGTTAAGCACGTTTTTAAATGCATAAATGAGTGAATTATCTCAGAAAGAAAAGTTACTCAGAATTAAGTGTCGGTTTAATGCTTTGGTAAGCTCAAAGGACATGTGGGAGTAATTTTGGAGGATGGGACAAAACATAGGTGAAAATTTATACTGGAGAGAAAAACCTTAGGATAATAAACTGAATGTACGAACATCACATTGGTAGGATTTGAAGAAAGAATCCAAACAGAAATGGATAATTTGTGTTGAAAAGCAAAAGTCAAACTTTGTACATTTGATTACAGGCTATTCTCTCAAGAAAGAGAGAAGGAATCTCATCTCTGAGCTGTTTAAAAACACACACAAATAATAGTAATGACTTACCACATAGGAAAAAGTTTAATAGGGATGTGGATAAAATGGCTTATCTGACCTAAGCATTTCTAATGCCAGTGGAGCAGCTTCTCAGCTGTTTTAGGGCACATGGTCCCGTTGACTGGGGTGATGAAAGACCTCTCCCCCGAGAGAAGGGTCTGGCTGGATGATGCCCATTCTCTGTAGGTTATCTTCCATACTCGCCTCTCAGGTAGGTCACATGACCTACACAAAACTTGGACCCATTCCTGATTTAGGGGCAAAACTGATTTCAGCTGAGGTAGGATCTTATGGTCTTAATGACTGCTGGGACAGTGAGCATTAAGGACAGCAGCACCATGATGTGGCTGTAAGAGCTAAAGGTGCAGGTTGTGACAATGGCCACATCAGGTCACTGATATTTCACATCTTCACTTAGGCACTGGTCTCTGCAGTGGCTACTACATCTGAGAGACATTGATGCTTTGGAGGAATGCTGGCAGTTCTCAGATGATGCATCAGCTAAATGGCAGAAGAACAGGCCCAGAAACATTTGGCAGTGGTGAACAGTTACATTTAGATGACTGCCATGTATATTAATTCACATGCAGGCATCAAGGTTGCCAAATCTTCAGGAAACACCTTCTTGTGATTAATTCTAAAAAAGGCAGTGGTTGCCATTACTTACCCTAAACACCTATAACTCAGGATTATCACTGTAGGAACTAGTAAACAGGATGCTTCCAGAAGGAGGGCATTATTACAGCTTTTCAAATTGATTCAGAACCACTAAACTACATTTTGGGCATTTGTTTTAGTGCATCAGTGCAGCCATGAAAAAATGCAGATACTGAGACAGATATAGATGTTAGAATTGATTGGGGAATAACAGCTGGGCCTGATGGAAGAAAATGAGTTTTGGAACATCAGCAAGTCCACATTAAATAAGAAAAAGAAAAAAAAGAAGTCAAAGAAAAGGCAAAGGCAAAGAAGAATGAAAAATTAAAGTGAAAAAGGAAAAAAAAAAGAAAAATATAAAAGAAAAAGAAAAAAGGAGAAGGGAAAAACAACAAGAAAGGGAAAAGAAGAAAAAGAAGGAAAAATGAAAGAAGGAAGCATTTCTAAAAATAGCAGTAGCTGTTCAGAAATGTTCAAAATACCTAGAAGTAAATACTGAATCAAACTCATAGGTTAAATTACACCTTCTTTCCAAAGCCCTGTTTGGAATGAATGCAGTTGTGAAGTGGACAAACAAGGAATGAACATGGCACACTATTAAGAATTTGGGAGTACAAGAGGATCTCTGTCCAACTATGGTTTGTGGAAAACATTGGGTCTCAACCAAGGCTAGGCATTAAGAAATGCTAGCAGCACTTTTGGAGCTTCTTATATATGTAGCCTGCTCTTTTTATACAATCAGACAAAGAGCATAAAAGACACAATGCTACCAGACTGCAACAAATCTCAAAGAATTTGGTGTCTGAAGAGACAGAAGTTCACACCAAACCTAATATCAGGATGCTGTAATTTGGAGTGTATGTAGAAGCCACTGTGTTGGAAAGGTTTTAAGTTGGCTCTTTTTTACGCCGGTGCAATAAATTGTGCTTCCATGTAACTGACGCAGAGTAGGAGGAATTCACTTTACTTTTTCCTCCATATTAAGGAAAGGACTATTGCAGGAATAAGCCAATAACTCCTGAGAAATTTTCTACTGTATCAACCTGGGTTGCTTCTTTTGATAAGAATAGTACAAAAAATAGAGGAGGCTACATCTGCATCGAAATGACACATTTCCTGGCAAAGGGCACGTGGAAGAGAGTGGTGCTGCAGTGAGCAGCTTAGGGGAGGACTTGCACAGCTCTGCTAATTGGTCTGTGACTTGCTCTCCCTTCTCTGCCTCCAGGGAGGTAGGACACACAGGAGATTTTTTGTGAGGATGCGTGAGTGAGTTTGGTTGATCTGCATTGATAGTCTGTAGAAAGTATGCATTTTATTCGCTCATTCAGCTGCTGTGATCCAAATGCTTCTTTCCTTTGAAACAGGATTGAGGAGTCTCCAACATGGCAAAATGGTGAAGTCTGTCCCTAGTTCAATTACTGAAACAGTTTAGGCTGCTGGATGAATGTGGAAAATACCTGCTGTAGCAAATTAAGTGGCTTTGGTTTCCCTAGTTCATCCTATTAGCCAATAATGGCTACCTGTAGGAAAACTGAAGCCTCATATTTATCTGTGACAGGACTAGGAACCCTCTGAAGCTGAAGTACTTTAAATTACTATCATGAACACTGGAGAAAAGCAAAAAATGTGCTAACCTCACCTCAGGAAATCGCTTTTCATTTTCCTGTCTAGAAGGTATTTTGCACCTTGCCTTGCAGCTACATAGGAAAGTTTCTAGAATCATAGAAGACTTGGAAATCATATTAGGCAAGCCTGGACCTATGTTCCAAGTCAAGGTGGTTTTTTTTTTGGTTGCTCCAGTCATGCACAGCCAGCCAGCAACAGCTGTACAACTGGATCTACACTATGCATTTTTTCTCCTTCTGACAAGGGCTTGGAGAGAGCATATGGATAAAAGCAAAGCCTAGCTATCAGGATGTTTCAGAGTGTCGTGGGTGGTATCAGTTAGAAGAGGCCCTGCCTGGCCTGGGTATGGGACCCAGGGCTGTTTTGTAAGGCTGGTGTGAGCATCCAGCAGCCGACTGGGAGCCCTGTTGCACCTTTGCCCTGCTCCACGCAAGCCTTTATAGAGCTATTTTTGAGTCACCCTGGGGTGACTTGGGCTGAAAAATTTCTGGCCTGCCAGAAAAATTAATTCAGCCCACAGTCTATTCCCTGCTGACCCCCTTCCTAAGGATCCCTAAGACACAGGCAGCATGAGCGCAGGCAGGCGACGAGTTGTGAGAGGCTGCTGCTTCTGGGCGCTTGTGCCTCGGGCTGCATGAGGCGAGGGGAAGCCTTTGCCTCGCAGCAAGTCCCCAAGGTATTCATCCCACTGCTCTGCTCGCTGCTCTGCACCCAGTTCAGGGATGGGAGAAGATAAAATGTGTGACTCCCTGAGGCCCCTTTTGGCAGCAGAGCTCCTTGGTGCAGGGACTATACGGAGCACTGCCGAGTTAGGAAGCTTTTGGAGCGATCCAGCCATGTCAGCTCAGCAGTGCGTGGGACTAATTGGCCCTGTTAATCGTGGGAGCTATTTGCCCTTGTGCACTCCTGTGCTAACACAGCTGCCGTGTAGGCAGCCCTGGAGAGAGCCCGCTGATGGCAGCTTGGGCTTTTGTGTGGCGGGCACAGACCATGAAGAGCCATCTCTGCCTCCTTCCCTTCAGCAGAGCCGAGTGGCAGTGAGCTCAAGAGTGTTACCAAGTGTGCCAAGTGTTTGTGTTCCTAATGACACCTTCAAGTCTAAACTAAGGATGATTTGGTTTCTCTCATTACTTGTTTTAGCTAAAATTTGGATCACAGTGGAACCCTGAAGTAATTTCAGATGAAACTGAGTATGTGAAATAATATGTCTGGCCCTTGTTCCAAAACTGAGAATTGCATGAAAACAAGTATTAATTTGTTTGATCAACAGAGATATCAAGAGCTGAAAAGCTAGGTGCACAGATGAATGAAGACTAATGAAGTCTCATTTGGCAGTGATCACTAGTAATACTATTGCTGTGGGAGGACAGAGAGCACATCTTGCTGTCAGTCACACAGGGATAAATCAGGAGGAGGTCTTTTGAAGCTTGTGGATTCATTTTGATTTATACTGGTGTGATTGAGAGCACAGCTTACCTCTATGGGATTGTAGAACGATAAATAAGACTCCAAATAGGGCCCCTGAATATGTAGTAATTTTTTTTCCTTCCAGATGGGTAACTTGGAAGGAAAAAAAGAGGTTGTATCATATAAAAAATAAGCAATACAATCTGAAAGAATTTGTTCTGACATCCTGTTTTAGATCTTTATTTTTCAGAGGTATCTATATGTAGTATCCACTCCTTATAGCAATATTTGATATTATAGGTGTGTAATTGTATTGTGCAAACACTTAAGCACACTAACCCTCTCTCTCCCCATTTTTGTGCAGATCTGTCACCTTGGTGTAGAATAGAAGCAAACTTGACACTGACCATAAACCTTTGAATAACAGAGTCAATGCTTTAGACAATGTTGGGTCTTTAAAAATAGTCAGAAAACAAAAAAAGGAGGATTATGATGTCAGACGTCACTGGTCTGTCTTCCATCAGCTTGTTCTCCAAGGAGCTATAGAAAAGTAAATGCAAAATATTGCCAAGTAAATATGATGAGGTCATAAATACATTTTATGTGTGTCTGTACAGATGTATTGGTTCTTGGGATATAAGGAATCCAAAAATAGGACCCTTTATGGTTGGATTTAATGAGCGGTCCTTCTACTCTTCTAGATCTGGAGCAACTTCTCTGTAGCCCACAGAATTAACCACAGATGTGTTAAGCCAGGCGATACTCTTACCCTAGAGATTTGAAGAAAACAAAAATTGAAATGTCAGTTTTCAGGGGAAACTGGCTCTTTAATTTGATTTTGAATTTTAGCTTCTAGCTGACTTGATCATGCATAGAAGCATGATCACTAACTCTTCCTTTCTTTCCTAATCCTTATATGTCAATATAACCTTGCTTTGCTTTGACATTGTTAGAAGTCTCTGGAAAGATTGCTGCAGATTTTCTAGCACTACCTCACATTACAGATGATGATTGATGCAGCAGATCTCTTTGAAACAGGCAAACGTATTGACAGCCCCTCGGAACAGAAATTCTTCCCAAATGAAGGTGACATGGGGCAAAAGCTTTTGGGAGCAGCAGTGAAATTAATGCAGATAAATTCACTGCCTGAAAAAAAGGTAGAGATACTTAAGGAAACATCCCATGTTTCACCACAGTCTGGCAGAGTGTATCTGAGATGCCAGTCTTACCTTCCCAACGTAGAGAGGGTCAGTTCCTGTATACTCCTCCAGAACAAAGAACTGGTTCCACACCCAACTCCTCTTCATACGCTGATGCAGCTTGTCTGACAGGTTGTCTTCTTGCCCTTCGGTGAGGGGCCTGGCGCTTCCTGACAGCACAGTTGTAGTAAGATCCATCAGTCCCCAAAAATACAAGGAGATGCCAAGTCCAAACAAGTTCTTCGCATTGCTCATTCTACCCGAAGTCCACATCCGTATACTAGGACTGACTTAAAAATTGAAACACAGTACGAGAAAAAATACCCTTGAGAAAAAAGTAGGTCTTCTGTGTAGTCCTTTGAAATGTTCAGGAGAGATCCTGTTTTCCAGAAAGGCAGTGTCCTGTAAAGTTAAAGGAAATTCATAGGAGGATGCTTTTTTCCTCAAGGCAAAAGAGTTTCCTCAATAAGAAATTATGCTATAAAGTATTTAATCTTCTATATAAAAATGTAATATCAGGATGCACACCTTCTGAAAACAGAAATACTGTTACCATATAAGCTGCAGACATAGAGCCTTAGACAGAAGAAACATCAGGGTTTAGTCAATAAATAAGAGTTCTCTACTTTGCTAATTTAGCCATAGTATTGCTTTGTGATATTGATTGGCATGAGTTAAGTGCATACTCTTTAGAAATATTAAGAACCAGAAGTCCTTAGAGAATGTTTAAAAACAGTTCACTCTGGCAAATTATGACAGCTGGTGAACAAGACTTGGCAACCATCTTTCTGTTTAGAAAAGATGTCATTGCCATTACACACACATCCGTGTACACACACCTACATAAATACAGGTATTATTGCCATATTGCAAACCTTGAAAATAATTTCTAGAAGCTCCAAGTAATTTCTAGTTTTAATTATTCTTTCAGTCTCCCTGTTGCATGAATTCAGGTTTCACACTCTGCTGCCTCTTCTCTGAGGAGCCGATTGCTGCTGCACATGCAGCATTTCTAGAATTGAATGGTCAGTTAATCATTTTATAACCCACAAAAGATTTCACAGTGCTGACAGCCACATGCTGTTGTGTAATTTCTCCAAGAAGTCAAGCTAACACATTTTTAACTTCACAAATCTGAAAGACTTATTTAGGCATAGGAATGCTGACTTCTATGAGAAGACACTTTCTTATCAATCCAGGACGACTTTGGTTGTCATGAAGTCAGTTTAGTTGGTGAACTCACTCCAGGCTTTGGATTGTAGCAAACATTTCCTTCATAATTTTGCTGGGTTTAATGATTTGGTGCTGCACTCAACTTACTCTGTCAAAACCATCCGTATATCCTCTGTTGGCCCAGTATTTTTACTGTTGTTTTAAAACCCTCTTCTTTCTCTTTTCATGACAAACAGACTCATTAGGAAAGGTGTATGGAGCTCTGAGGCTTAACCAAGTAGTTCACACTTAATTTTACTGCTGTTCTATTCTTAGGAATTTAGGATTAATTAGTTGTTTTATCCTGTGGAAATAAAATGTAGCAGATATCTGCCAAATATTTCCAACTGAAATCCTTGCAAGATTTCAAAAATCATTAGAAGTATTTTAGATAGTGGCATGATAATATTTTGAGGACTGAGACTTCTCTATTTTTAACAGAGAAGAAGAAAGTGTTTGAAAATTCCCCAGCATCCAAGCTGCTAGAACTGGAGAAGTAGGCACACTTAGCAATCTACTGAAACAGAAATTCAGAAATTAATCCAAAATTTGGCTGGAGCCTGAAAACAGCAGCTTAAGTCTGGAATAGATGTCCACAGGAGGAGTAGAGACAAAATAACTATCTAAGGCTAATTTCTATGCAAAATGATGTTTCACACTATAAAGGCCAGAAGAAATGCCACTACACAGTGCTGCTAGCCTATGCAGTTGTAGAAAGCATAGCAAAATAATAGGTCCTTTACCTTGAAAAGTTTACAATTTCATCCTGAATAGGCACAACAAAGAAAGGACAAACTAAGCACAGAACATGGTAAATCTCTTCTAAGCAGACCAATGTACAGAACTGTTGGTTGTTTAGACACTGGCTATATAATGTGCTTGGGCTTATTGTCTGCAAAGCCAAAGAATGGTGATTTATCCAAGCAGCACAACTCCAGAAGGACCACAGTAATCTCTGTGTGTCTGTCACTTCATGAAGAAGTTGGCAGCTGTTTGTGAGAGGCAGAGATGAGGCTCAGTTTGCTGGATGCCCACAGTCAAAGGAGTCCAAGAGCTATGTTTGCAGTGCGTGCTCCTCTCTGTACTGTGATTCCTTCACCCCAAATAGCCAATGCACATTTATGCTGAGGAAAGAAGGCTGAAGCCCTCTGTACATAGGAATAAAGATCAGCTGGCGTGCTGTAAACAGTAAGTTATTCTTAGTAAAGTCAGGAGGACATTATTTATAACCCATGTTTTTCTGGTGAGTAAATGTGTAGAAGGGCTTCCCACCACTACCCAACATAATCTGAGGCAACCCAGCACTGCCTCTGCCATTCAACAAGAAGGGAAAGTGGGGGAAGACTATGATCCAGCAGCTAAGGTCCTGCCTGGTCTTTTTGCTTTAAGAAATTCCATCTATTGCACAGATCAGTTACATTTTTCTTTATGTGACAAAGAGGTGACACGACACGATGGAACAATTCCCGTGGCAACGGGAATTATGTTTGTAGGTGAACTCTCAGACCACAAATTCAAAACTAATGGCTCCAGATGTCTCCTGCAATGAAGTTCAGCCATCAAGGATCTACAGTGCTTAGGCAAGATAGTATCAAGAAATTATTAAATGAACTTGAAGAGTTACCACCATACCTGTAATGAGACAATAGCAAAAGAAATGTGACCATCAGTATGCTTTTTTCTTTGTAAATGGCAGAGTTTCTGGCGTCTCATCCCTTTCCAAAACTGAGCAAGCAGGCTCAAAATCATCACATTTTGCTTCTTACCTAAAGGCAAATTGCTACTTTTAATAACAGTGTTTAATCCAGAATGGTTCCTTGCTATCTGAGGCTGAAAGTGAATGACATTTTTTTCTGTCTCAGACGGTGTTAAAAGAATAACAAAGACCTCTGTTAACTTCTGGACCGAGGTACTGCTGATTCTCTGGGTCTCTTTTCCCACAGCTTCATGAACCCCAGGTGTGTACAGTTGGCATCTGGAAGCCTTGCTGGGCAGGGAATGTATTTCTCAGCAGTATAAAAAGGCACTCGTACATTTAGGGTTTGAATTCTGTAGTAGCACAAGTGATGGCTGAATTACAGTTAAGACCATGGATGACTGAGTACTTCAAAGGACTCATGCAGATGGCTTCTGCACCAGCTGAGTGTGATGGAAGAGTACAAAGTCACTTAGACTGTGGACACAGCAGTTGGTTAGGATAATAGCCATATGCTTTGAGTGTACCAGCTTGATGAGATCTCTAGACTTAGGTGGACCATAGTGGTTTTAGCCCCAGCTGGAGGGCATAGGTTTTGAGGCAGAGTCTTTTCTTCTACCTCAGGCTGAAGAAGAAGTAGTAGTTCCTTGCAGGTAATCAGGGGGACCCATCATACAGGAAGGTGTTTCTTGACATGACTGAGGCAGAAATGAACTTCGGATATTCTAACTTCTAATGTTCTCTTAATGCAATTTTTTCCTTGGAGCCCTTCAAAATGCATTTTAAAGGGAGTCTGTGAAAATGGGATTGATGAACCTTTATTTGCCTTATGAAATACATTACAGAAAAATGTTTCATGACTCAGCATGGGGATGTGCAAGGGATTTTTTGCTCACACACAATAAATAATGAGCTCAGGAAGACTGCATGACCAAAATCCGTGGGATTTCCACAGACAGTGCTTTATTTTTCAAAAACAATGTGAATGTTTCATTTCTTTACTCATGGTTGAGTACTCCATTGTAAAACACTTAGGTATATCTGTGCATTTTAGATCCCTGACCCAAAGAGCCTTCCTTGCCCCAGCTTTTGTGATGAATATTTGATTATCAGCTCAGCTGTTTAGGTTGCCTTCTCTGTTCTTGCCTTGCAAGCATTGCTGAAAATCCTTTTTGTCAGTCATCAGTTACAAATATGGCTTTTGGCTTCATAAAGGCCCATGAACATCTGACTGAACTCTGAGCTGCTGGTGGTTTATACGTGGTACAAAGGAACTACCTAATTGTTCTACATAAAAAAGTCATAATCATGTGCTTTCCCAAAATGCAAATACAAATTTCTCTTTTAGCCCAAATTGAAAATTAAAGTAGCATATTCCAAGTGTGAGCTATTCTTCATGCTCCAATTTTAAAGACACTCCTCAACACATATTTGTTCTGTAATTAAGCTATTCTTAATTGAGTATCTAATTCTGGACAAAGATGAAAATGAAATAACTGCCAGATCCAACTTCTAGCATTTCTTGAAGTGACCCATTTATCTTGTTAATTCTGAAGAGAACAATACTTCCAAAGAAAGGATAAAGACATTAATAGTTTAGATGGCCATATGGTCACCCAGAGAGTTCCACTGGGATTGGAATGAGTTGTGAACAATACATATTTACATAAATGCCAAGGATTTTATAGTCAAAAAGCTAAGACTTGAAAAGCTATACAGACACACTTAGTGTATTTGTCACATTCAGCAAACGAACTCCCAGAAAGTCAGTGGACTATTTGCATTCATAAAATTAATTACATGCTTATATCTTTTGTGCCTGGTCCTTCCAATAGATTTTGCTGTGTGGACTCAGCACTCTTGCGAAATGCTACAGACCTTAGTGGATCCCATGCAGGCACATTGCTTGAGTGGAGGCAATTCATCTGGAGGGAGTTTATTACACTGAGAAATTGCAGAAGAGGCAACCGGTTTTAAATTCTCTCTTCCATTTTTTCAGTACATGAATACACAAGTATGTGTGATATTTCTAATGTAAGTGTTTCTAATACGTAAATGTTTCTCAGCAGCACATACACTGCACTAGGAATATGCTAATGAAAAATGATTTAATTACACATTTAAAGATTTTCTCCCCAGTATTTTGAAAAAAGAAACTAAACAACTTGATAATGATCACAGTAAGAAAAAAAAAGACTCAAAAGTATTCTCCAAGTTTGCCTTTTTCCTTGAATTTTTTCTGATATTTTAAACAAAAATGAGAGTATGAGTATTTTATAGTTTTTTAACCTCCATGAAATGGATTATTTTTTTATGTTTTCACAGATTACTTCTTAGTTTTCCTGTACTCTCATTTCTTACTGCTTTTTCATAAGACACCTGCGGATGGCGGGGGAAAACAAGCCGTCAATCAATATGATTGGTAACACAAACTTCCGTTTATTGCAAAAATCCAAACCTTTTTATTACATTCTGGTTAATTATGCCTACCAGGCACTATGCTATTGGCCAAGCTCTAAAATGTTTACATTTGCACTGTTTAAGTCTTAAACTATGCCGGGGCTTTCCAGTGTTTACTGGACTTTGCCACAGGTGCAGTTCCTTGCTACAAAGATGCAGTGTCTTGTTCCAGGGTCCTTTCCCACGTTCTTCACCGATTAGCTCTTTCTTTTGCTAGTCGTAAACAACTTAACACTTCCTTATCAGCCCGACTTGCATTTTCTTGCAGAGGCCTACTTATGCTAACAGCCTTTTCTAACTCATGCTAACAGGAGGATTGCTTGTACAACGTCTCAGGAGACCCGTGCCCCCGTTCCAATAGCCATCCATGACACCTGTGCAATAAGCTTGCAGGAGCACCAGTCAGTAAGAAGCTGTAAGTTGTATTCTGCACTAGGCAGACCACCACAATAGGTGTTGTTATGGGTTTGAAATGAAGTTTTTTTGGGGAAGAGAGGAAAAGAAATGTTTGGATTTTTTGCTTGTTTGCTTATTTGTAAACCCAGATTTTTTAGAAACCTGAAAAAAAGCTGAAACCTCGAGAATCTGCAGAGCCTCCTCCCTGCTTTTAGTCTTCACATCCTGGGTAGGGGCCAGAAGTGGCAGCGGTGGAGCAACACAGAGCCATCCCCCCTCCTCACTCACCATAGCTGCGGCGGGGGACCAATAACAGCGTTGGTGGTGAAGAGGTGGCGCCGTGTGGGCAGGCAGTGGTGCCCTGTCCTGCCCGGCACTGTGCAGAGAGCGCGGAGCTGCGTGATGCCTCTCTGCTAGCGGTGGTGGCTCCAAGCTCGCTGTGGCTCTAAGCTCGCTGTGGCGGGCAGAACGGAGTGGCAGTGGGCAGAGACACACTGTGGGTGCCAGTGCTGGTGGCGCTGGGACCCCGCGTGCCTGTGGCGAGTGGGACGGGCTCCCGCCACCCCCCCCGGCCCAGTGCGGCAGGCTGCGATTGGTGCTGCCGCTCCCCATCTTTGTGAAGATGGTGGCGGTGCCTCCTCGCTGGTCACCGTGCTGTGTGGACTGCATCCACTGCCCTCCTTGGCCTGCAGACAGCTCCTGCAGTCCCGTGGGGCCTGGGGTCCCTCCCGCAGGGTCCCCTGGGCGATGGCGGGTGCCCTGTGCTGGCGGTGACCGTGATGGCAGCAGTGATGTCAGCTGCTCCAGACAGCCATGAATGGCACCACCGCCTCAGGGGTCCCTCCTGAGGTCCCCGTGGGTGGTGAGTGTTCTGCGAATGGCACTAGTGGCCCCGCGTCTGGTGGTGGCTACTGGGCCTCTGGCCTGGGAGCACACGGCATCTTGGCGGGAATCACCATCTTGCCTAGAGTGAAGATCTCGAGAAAAGGGTGGAGCCCAACTCCACCAGCCAATCAGAAGACAGCCTGGCCAAGAAGAAGATGCCAAATTCCCACAGGACTTCCAGGGCATAAAAGCCTGAACACGGAAGGTCTGTTCTCTCTTTTAGCTTCCTCCTGAGCTAAGAGAGGCACGGCTCCCCTCCTCCCAGCTCCCAGACCCTGTGGCTTGCTTCCCCTTACCTCCATCGGTACAGGCAGCAGCACGGCGCCATCAGGGCTCCAACTGTGGCACCTGGAGACAACCCAGCCAAACCACAAGTAAGAGCTTTCCTCTTGGGTGTCCCTGGAGGGGGGTGCTTCCACCATCTTTTATCTTGCAAAGGCTTCAAGGGCCAAGAGACTACCATCTGCAGAGTCGTTTTCCCTTCCTTCCCACTGCTTCTCAGCTGAACAGCCGGCTTTGAGAAGCAGTTTGTGGGGTTTTTTTTGTTTATTGCGTGACATTGTCAAGTGTTATATTGTGTGTATTTAGTTTAGTGTCTCGAGATCCCATAAAGATTTTTTTGTTAGAGCCCTAAACAAAAAATCTGTTACCTGCTGTTGAATTCTGTTCAGTCTTTCGTCACTGCTGCATGCCCCCTAGTGGTAAAACCACCACAGGTGTCTAACACCACTTGCCAGGGATGGAGACCCCGCTGATCCAGGAGCAAAACCTCTTAAGTAATTGCTGCAACCTGTCTCATTTTCAGCCTTAGTGAGGTCTCACCTGCTGTATTGTGTCCAGTTCTGAGCTCCCCAGCACAAGGGAAACATGGAGCTCCTGGATCAGCTCCAGTGGAGAGCTACGAAGGTCATTAAGGGACTGAAGCATCTCTTATGAGGAAAGGCTGAGGGACCTGGCCTGTTCAGTCTTGAGAAGACATGACTGAGAGGTGACCTCATCAACATCTTTAAGTATCCAAAAGGAGGATGTCAGGAGGATAGAGTCAGGCTCTTCTGGGTGGTATTGAGCAAGAGGACAAGAGGCAATGGGCTGATGCACAGCAAGTTCCACCTGAATAGGAGGAACTTCTTTCCTGGCATGTGTACTGGAACAGATTGCTCAGAGATGTCGTGGAGTCTCCCTCGCTGCAAATATTCAAGAACTGTCTGGATGCAATCCTGTCCCGTGCACCCTAGGATGACCCGGCTTCAGCTGGGAGATTGGGCCAGATGTGGGCACTTCCAACCTTTATCCATTTTCTGATCCTATGATTTTAGAAATCCTAATTCTTGCAGTACCTAAGTATGTACCTATAAACAGGCTGCCTGATTATAGTCTTAAATGTTTCTGTACTGTGTCCAGAACTTCCTATGTTTTATCTCTGGTACAGGCCCGTCCTACTGTTACTATTACCTGTTGCTTTACTTTCTGGGCAAGTTTAAATTGAAGGGAAGAGTGTAGAGGTATTTGTAATCTTTCTTGAAAACTCACTGGGTTTGAGCATGTATTTTTATTTTTACTTTTTTTTATTGAGATCTTCATATATACAATGAAACTTGACAACTTACCATATGGTGCATAAACATTAACTCAGAATACAATCCATTGTCATAAAATTACATCTACAGACTAGTCAACAATCTCTCCTGGGACACATCAGTGAACTCATTTTGCTCAAGATCTGAAGTCCTTCAAAGCCATGGAGCGTCTGCAGAGTGAAAAATCCCTCAGAATGACAGAGGGAGTCCCATTGTATAAATCCCAGCCCTATGGTTATAGATGCATAAAAAGATCAAAAAGAATGAAAGACACATACAATCACAAAGTAAACATTTCCAAATAAAATGATGCTGATAACTTGCATCAAGGGAAGATTTGATCCCCAGCTTTCACTCAGTGTGAGCCATTGTAAATACTAGCATAAAGAGCAGTACAGAAGTACAGGAGAGTTTCGAAAGCTCCATGCTGGTCTAACTAATTCTGCTGAAGTCAGCCTCCACAGGAACTAAGTGTGATATTGCAAATACACTGGAAAATCCAAATAAATTCCAGATAATACAACCCATCTTCCATCAAGGATGTGCAAAGCTACACAATGCATATGAATTATGCTTTCATTATCAAAAATTCCTTTTAGTTCTCAAACATTCTGACTACTTTTGCAATTCTGCCAAAAATCCTGTATAAATAACTTTAAATTTTAATTGATGTTCATGTAAA
>VXBA01004053.1:0-99007 GCA_013399895.1 Serilophus lunatus | reverse complement strand
AGACGGCCTCTGTTCCTGCCTGCTGTCCCCCCCCCCCTGCGAAGTGTGCGGCCTGGGACTGCCCCTCCCCGCGTGACTCCTCACCCCCCGAGGAGCGCAGGCCAGCAGTACGCACGGCCCAGGGGCGGCGGCAGGCCGGCGCGGTGAGTGCGGTCCTGGCAGCTGTCGGCTTGCAGACAAAGGGATGCTGCGAGGGCAGAGGTGTGGCCCTGGGCTGGCCCTGGCCGGGAACCTGGGCATGGCTGTCACTTTTGGACAGCGACTGGAGGTCAGTGCTGGTGCCATGCTGGCAATGGAGGCGGTGGCGGCGCTGGGGCGTTCTCTAAGGTGCTGCAGTCATGAAAACAAAGATGGCGGGCGGGACTGAAAACTTGTGATCCCCTCGACGAGAAAACACCGGAACTGAGGAGGGGCCTGGCTGGCTGGACCAATGGGAAGCCGGCCTGGCCAGGAAGAAGGCGACGAGATCCACGCGAGAAGGAGAAGGCTTAAAAGTCGAGGCACGGCCCTGCCCCGCGTTTTCCTTCAGCTGCCGTTGGGAGGAGAAGACCGCAGGTCTGGTCCCCAGTGCCCGCAGGCCCCCCATGGCAGGATTCCACCCATTTATCTCAGCACGAGAGCCATTTCCAGCTCAGCTAGCAAGTAACCCTCGGGGAAGTGGTGGGAGGGAGTCGTTTTTACTTCTGTTTGCGTTTTTCAGAGAGCTTGAAGGGCCCGAAGTGCTTTCCGAGAGAGAGGGATGAGAGAGAGAGACCACTTTTCCTACCCTTTCCCGCTGCTTTTTTTCAGCTAGTCATCTAGCTGAAAGGAACAGTTCCCTTTCTTTTTTTTTGTTTATTTTCCTTTTTGTGTTTTTTTTTCCCTTGTGTGTTGGGTGTTCCTCTGTGTAATTCTGGGGTTCCTGTGGGTTATCCCTACTTTCCTAATTTAAACCCCCTGTAATAAACTGTTCACCTGCTGCAAACTCTATTCATTTTTCTGTCACCTTTACTGAACTTGCTCCTAGCTGATGAAAGTGTCCCTAAACTACCACAGTCATAAAGCACGACCTTTGTTGCTAAAACCTGTTCCTATTGCACACCTGGAATGCATTTTGAACCTGAGGTGTCCCTGTCTGTGCTCCAGGATGGCTATGGTAGCAAATCATGTTCTTCAGCTACAAAACATTGCATTTTGCGTATACTAGTCCCCATACATATTTCCATGTAGCTGTGAAAAATGGTCTCTTTCTTATCCCACTGCTTCTGGATCGATAATAAGGCTCTCTGATACCCTCTAAAAGCCAAAGACAGAAAAGATGTTATCTCCTATCTGTAGACAGGGAAGCTGCTGTCTGCTTGGACCAGATAGAGGGTCAGATAGAATTCTTTGCATGCATGAAGATCAGAAACAATGATTGGTAGGGGTCTTTGAGCTGTCACTAGTGAAGACAACTTCCTAGTTTCATTATGACTGTGTTCCTGGTTAACTTGGAATATTGTACATCGTTTTATCATATTAGAAATGGACCCAAAACGAGCCCATTTCCAAATGCTATTACTGAAGTCAAAGAAGGGAATGGGTAATTTTTTTTTCCCAACCAGAAACCAATATTTTGCTATCTCTCATAATTACTATATGCAATCGCTGGCACATAGTGGGTAGCAGGGTTTTTTGTTGTTGTTTTTGGTTTGTCTGTCTGAGGTTTTGTTGGGTTATTTTTGTTTGTTATTTTTTTTTAAATTGTATCTATTCATAGAGAAAGGATATTCTTCAACTTAGAAAATAGTTGTAGGTGCTCTAGCAGGTAAAAATCTTTCCTCTAATTCATATTTCTTGAATCTGACATTGCTTCAGAGGTAAAAAACTGTCATCTGTACCATGCCTCGATCTTGCTGATTGCCCCGTCTGAGCATGAAGATGTATCCTACTAACCAACAGGATGAGCATTTTCAAGTCAGCTCTAAGCGACTGTATATGAAATAAAACCAGCAAAAGAAACAGAAGTCTTACAGCCTCCTTCTCCATCTGAACTATTAGAGTCTACCGTGTTTTTAACATGCTTCAAAGTGTTTCTAGAAATACAGAGTATGACTGCCTATCTTTCACAGGACACTTTCAAGCAGAAAGAATAAAGCAAGAAGGAATAAAGATGTGCTGACCTCATTTGTCCCAGAATAGTTCTAATACAGCAAGCACAAGTTTCATAAAGCCTGAAAAACAACCTCAGATGGTTTGCCTGCCAGCTCTAGATTTTGGTCTTCAAAATGAATTGTTGCAGTTTCTACAGAGTGTATGTGAGGTATTATATAAATGTGACATGCACTAAAAATATCTGCCCCTCACGAAGAGGTATGTATTATCTATTTCCCATCTTCTTCATAATCCACTACTGGGACATGTTCCCAGCTTTCCCAGATGGGAAGGTGAGTATCCTAGATGAAGCAATACCTGTGCCTGGATTGCTTAATGACTAAGAAGAACTAGCATTTACTATAATACAGAATATTTTTAGGCTTTGTCTTCCTGGCAAACTCTTTGCTTTTCAGTTTGTTACAGGTGAATCTTTCAGAGGAGACTTCAAACCCCTGTACTCTATCTCTCTTAGTATTCAATTTGTAAAGGTGATATAATATCAGCTTTTGTAAGAGCTGAGGCATTCTTGGCCAAAATTCCCATCCTTCATTTATCTGCTGTGAGCCATCTGGTGGCTGTCCTTCACAGGGGAGCATCTTTTGCAGCTGGTTTGAGTCTGATTTCCCAAAGAAATGAGTTTATGCAGTGATATAATTGCATTGGTATTCGATCATTATTGTGAAAGGCAAAGAAAGATCCCAAGGATTACTGTATTTCATAGAATAATAAAGGTTGGAAAAGACCTCTAAGATCATCAAGACCAACATAGCCTAGTGTTTCTATCTGTTCCCTGGGAATTAGCAAGTACAATTAGAGAAGGGAGATCCAGGTTAACATCCCCACTGAGAAAAGTATGAAAAGTATGGGCAATTATACAATCTCTCTGACCAAATGATCATCCTGCATGGAGCTCCAGAGTAGTAACTGAGGTATTTAAGTTAAGTTATAGGGGAAACATGTAACCATAATAAACCAGGCTTTTTAGTTCTACCACTTTTCACTTGTTTGTTAACAGTCTTATTGATGCCTTAAGGGGTATGCTCAATATTTTGGAGAATTCACTTTAGCTAGGTAGCTGGATAACTTGGAATATTAAAGGCCAGAAGAGCTTGTGTTCCAGGGTGTTTGCATTCTTGTGTATAGAGAAATTGGGTAGTAAATAAAAACATAGAGTTAGGCTTCCAGGCCTACAAGGGGCTGAACTGGAGTGGAAATAGGTAACAGGGCACCATTCTGCTGGATGTTTAGGGAACAAAGTAGCAAGATGGACTTTAGTTGGATAGTATGGGGGGAGGGCACTCTGAAAGTTACAAAACTTAAGAGATTGTTATGATTTTTCACTTTGGCTCACCGGGCATCATTAGTAAAGCTGCTTCTCCGCTTCATTCCGCGTTTCTCAATTTTTTTATCTGTCGCTCTTCAAGCAACATTATAGAAAAATTTTATTCACATATAAATTCTAGCAGCAAGCCCACTGCTTTAAAGCCTTCTTAGTGATCCACTGGTGGTATACATCAGTGAAAACTTTGACTATGAACCTGAAAGTAAAGTATGGCTTCCTTTCACTGTTACTAGTGGTTGCCAGTAGGCAATTTGGTGCCTCTTTAGGTAGGGAGACATCAGCCAGTGTACGAAGAATTAACGACCCTGACCGCAGCATCTGAACACAGAGAGACCCCATAGACAGCAACTGCAGGGTCATCAAGGCCCGTTTCTCCTACTGTTGGTAGCCACTTCATATAATCCCTCAAATAGTTTGAAGATCCTTTCTTAATTTGCAAGAATTCAGGCACAAATTTGCAAATATGCAATTAAATGAAAGCCAAGAAATGCAGAAATGTAGAACTTAAAGGAAAGCAATTATACATTATACATCATACACCATACACAAGAGCTTCTCAAATGAGATTGCAGCTTTGCTGTTGGCTCACCTGTGTATGTATTTCACCAAAGAGATTCTTTTTGCATACCTGCTAAATCTGTTCTGTCTTACTTGTGGATGTGCAATTTTATTAATAAGTTCTGCACTGTAACTCTTTGAGATATCAGGATTGGCCTGTCAAACAGGATATCTGCTCTAATGTTGAGATTTTTGCCTTTGGAAATTAACACTAACTGGTACTTCCAGGTTGTTAAATTCCCTCTCCATGTGCTTTGGAAGTGATAGTTCAGAAATAAAGGAAATTCTGATAAAATAAAAGTGATATCAGAATAGCTATGAGTAATAGCAGCAAAGAGGATTATACCAAGAAGCTGGTATAATTCCCAAGTGAAAATGGAGTGGTCTTCTAGTCTGACACAACTGAAATCCTAATGAGAGAAGGTGTAAGAAGGAGAAAATGTGGTATTTTTTTAGATATTGAAATACAGATTGCTAGGAAAATATATGACACTTGAAAGACACTCGTGCAAACTTCAGTAATTTGCCTGAAAGATGGTTACACAAGAAAATTTTCTTCAAAGTGAAGCTGAAAACTCCAGTCTTGATGCAATTTTGTTTCTCCTTGAGAAATTTGATTATTTACATATTTTGTATTTTAAATTTCATAAAGAGGAAGAAGTGGAAAATAAATAACAATAGGAATAAGCACCAGTGCTCAACGTTGAGGTCAATAATGTGATACTGCTTGATACATTATCTTTAGTTAACCATAAAAAATAAGACCATACTGTTGTGAGATCATGGAAATAGCGAGAACAATTCCTTGCTGACCTTTGTAACAGGTTTATGCACTGAAGCTTGAGTTTTGATTTCTTCCTTTTGACTGAAGAATCATTTTGTCCTTTTAATAAAAAGATAGTAGTATAAATATTACCTTCAGCTTCTCCCTGATTTTCAGACATTTGATATATTTTCTCTTTTAAAATTTGGTGGAAGCTTGAAGAAATAGATAGATCTCTTTTTTACTTCATCAATTTTGCTTGATCTTAGCCAAAAACCTCATATAGTGCCTAATGAAAATCGATGGGATATTATATATTATGTTCTGTCTTCTCTCAAGCTGTATAACATACATTTTTGAAATCTCCTGCAAAACGAATCAGTCCACACCACATTTTCCCTCAGGTACTTCAGAAGCCATCTAAAGCAACAGCCAAAATTAGTAAATAGTTTCACGTGATTACAGAAGATAAGTGAGTTCCTAGAGGACTGGCAGAGAAAAACGATATTATTTATATTTAGGGACAAGGGGGCAATGGGGAAGAGGAACCATTACAGAGTAATGGACTAAATTACAGAGCCTTCATTGCAACTTCAGTATGTGGAAAATTACTGGAACAAACAAACAAATTTTCAGCATCTAGAGGATAATAAGGTGCTAAAAAATAGCCAACATGGATTTGCGAAGAAGTTCACAAAAAAACAGCCTGATTTTCCTCTCTGATTAAGATAACTGGCCTAGCCAGTTGTAAAATGAGAAAAATGGAATACATCTTGACCTTTGTAAAGTGTTTCACACAACTCCACAACTCATTGTCAGAGACAACATAGAGCAATATCACCCAGGAGAAATGAGAGCGACAGACTAGAAAACAACTCAAGGACCACTGCCAGCAGCTCAATGTTAAACTGGGAGTCAGCATCGAGTGGTCCTGCAGGATTTTGCTTCGTGACCAGTCCTATTCAATGCTTATGCTAGCAGTTTGGATGATGTAGCAGATTTACAAAATATGAGGAGGGCTGGGAGATTTTGTAAGCACTTGGGAATATGAGGGTAGAATTCAAAAGGATCTTGGTAAATTGGAGAAATATTTGGAAATCGATACCAGAAAATTCAATAAGGACAAGTGGAAAACACAAGCCTTGTAACAGCAAAATTAAATGCTCAGGAACAGAGAGGTGACTTAACAGCTTGTGACTCAGCAATGTAGGAAAGCAGCTGACCATAAAATGAATAGGAGCCAACACTTTGATGCATGGATTGCTCCAAAGGAGGAAAATGCCACTCTGTGCTAGGTCAACAGGATCTTGGTCAAGTTATGTTGCATCTGTGGAACATTTTTACTAGCAAACTCAGCACAGAAATCCAGCACATCACAGCTAAAAAGGAGATACAGACAGACTCACAAACTGCTGCCAGGAAGACGGCAAGAAATTTGAATGGAAATCTGGAAAAACAGGACTTGTGAAAAGGTTAAAAAATTATATTTTCTGAGTCAGGAAAAATGAGATTTGGGTAAGAACAGATTTTTAAAAAGAAGATTTTTAAAAATTGTCATGCATACTAACATGTATAATAGAAAGAGTGCTGATCTACTTTTCTTCTTAATTTCCAGGTCAGGTGAAGGTGCAATAAAACTAATTTGAAGCAAGAGGAATTTAGCTTAAAAGCAAACCAAACCTCTAAGAATAAGAGGAGTGAAATACTGGAACAGATGACTGATAGAAACTGTGAAATCTCAATTTATTTAGCTTTTAAGAGAAGGCTCAAGAGTAGTCTATTGGAAGTTGTTTAGGTGATCTCTGATCTTGTATCAGAAGCAAAAGATAGAAGTAATTTAGAAAAGTGCTGCATTTCTGTAACTCGGAAATCCAAATAAAATCACACCTTTATAATATAAAATAAAAGGTTAAGGGACTCATTATGCCAGGTCTACCTCTATCATTAATTTGGGTCTCTCCACCTCTTCATCTCCTCTTCTGTTAGACTGAACTCACACAGGTGGGTTGCCTCTACTATGTAAGTACTCAAACAGTACATAGTTGGACTGTGTTAGAGGGAAAACCTATCAGGCGTAGATAATATTGCTAGGCTTATGTGAACATATCAAATGAACTCTAGAATGATCAGTATATCTCAATTTTCATGAGGAAAAAAAGATGAAGGAAAAAACCTCGTGCTTTTCTTGATCATCATAAGAAATTGGTCTTTCCAGAAAAGAGATGATCAGAAGGGGTGTTTGGTTGGGGTTGCCATACTGTGGGCCTAATGGGGAATAAGGCATTCACTGCAGGTTACTTTGTTTGTCTCTGTAGGTTTCCACTTCTGTAACAGCAATAATTTCATGATAGGTAAATCAGATCCAGAGCTTTGTATCCTTAAATGCTGTTCCTTTCAGATTATCCCTTCAAGCAGGAGGTTGTACCCTTGATCCCGGTATAAGGATTTTTATGTTGTAAGCTACTCTGTAATCTCCCTAACCACATTGAAGTGCTGCCTTACTTCATAAAATGACCATCAAACGATGTTCTATTGATTCAGAAGGGGCCTCTGTTTCTGCATGTACTAATTGATACTTTATTAAAGTCTAACTTAGCGTACAAAAGTGCTAAGTAGGCCAAACTCCCTGCAGCTTTGTAAAAGACTATTATTCCCCGATAACTTTTAAATCCCTATATGAGAAGATAAGGGCTATCTACACACTTTTCTCATTGATTCCTGCCTCTGAGGATAGGTTCACAGTCTATATATCCAAGCAAAAATAATTATCTGACCCCTCCTATTAAGTACAACATATTTTCAATAAAACAAAGTTTGAATGCCAGTGACTCCATCATAGCTTGCTGTACAACATCACGGGGCACAGCTAGAAATGCCTCTTTGCATTAGTCAGTTAAAGTATAAAAGAGATCCTAATTATCTCTACAACTAAAAAATTGACAGTTTCTATAGGAGTACAAGTGTTCTTTTTCATGTCTTATAAACTCACTTTTCTGTTTATCTAAATCCACCTAAAGTTGGCATTGATTCTCTCTGTTGGCCTATGGTTTCTTACATTATTGCATTTGATCTTGGATTTGCCATGTTTCAGTGTGAAGAAAAGTGTTTTGACATGTCTAAGAACCAAATTATCCCAAAAATGCTTCTGTCCTGTTCTCGATTTCTACAGATTTTGCGCAGGGCAAATCTTAATTGATTTGCTTATTTGCACCTTCCAGGGGATTTGGGTAAGAATATTCAGGTAAACAGAGACATGAAGATACAACCTGCAGTTCTGCAGAGGCACATACAAGAATTACAACAACTATCTATATACATTGTAGGTACAACTGTTAGTTTGACATTCAGATGGCAGAACTAAATGTCTGTATTATATCATTTGTGCCCATTAGCCTATTAATTTTCTCGTTATCAACAATGAATAATGGCAGGCACAAAATATTTTTAAAGAAACTAAAATTATATTCAGATATTATTTATATAATTGCAACATTCCCTGGGATGGAAGTGCAATATAAATTCATAGTATTACCTGTCAAAAATCTATCACTTCTACTTCAGCCACAAGAATATCTTTCCTTCAAGAAGTATTTTCCCTGCCAATCACATGATAATAAGCAAAATACCGCCTAAATGAAATTTTCTACTTTTTAATGTCAGAATGACCTTCACTTGCATAATATAAGGGGACTGGGTTTCTTAATATTTCAGTTAGTAGTATAATAGTATAAATATAATAGAATATGTAAAAATATATATAATATAAATATAATAGTATAAATAGTATAATATAATGTAATATAATAGACTATAAAGTTACATAATATAATGCAGCATAATATGACACACATGGAAAGCACAGTGTGGGTTTTTTTACCTAGAAGATATGGCATGCTCGTGGAAATTCATGATTTGATAATACCAGGATAGGCAAATCCAAAATGCTTGTAGGTCACACCCATGTGTGCTTCGACACATCTAATGAGAAACCTTTAAGTCCACAGTTTGTGATGCACTGAAGACACGATCAGATTTGATTAAGTCAATTGCCAATAATTTCTATTTAAATTTCGAAAGCAGAGTAATGGAACAGTGAACATGACTGACTTGGGAAGCCTCAGCAAACACTTGCATTGTCAGGAGGATTTAAATATGGAAGTGGTATCTTGCAAAACTGATACAGGGCATTATTGCAGGGCATTGCAGCCTCCTGGAATGACACGGAGATACAGAGGACTGGGTTGTCCCAGTTTTGCACACAGGCAGCCTCAAGCACCACCAGCCAAGGCTGAAACACAGTATTTTCATTGTCCTGTGGTTTGTCCACTACACCCACTCTGCCCATCTGTATCTCCCACCTGCTCCAGCTGGCAGACACAATACCTGGGATCCCAGCCCTGAGAAGTGCATTCAAATGGCTGCGGACAATCAGTGAGCGCCTGGGTTACACCCTCTCCATTCATGTTGAAACAGAGATGAAAGACCCTGTTTTGGTTGTCCTGGGTGGAAGCTGGGGACCCTGTGGAGTCTGTACATTTAAAATCAAGCAGAGGAAGGTCTCTGCCCCAAGGCCTGCAGGGTCTCTGCCCACTCTGGTCCACGAAGGTCTCATAGACCCCCTGCGATAGTGCCATGCCACTACATGGGGAGTGTAGCTGGCTGGGAAAATGAAGGGATGGCCCTCATGAAGCAGCAAATAATCACTACTTCTCGTGCAGTGTCAGAGGCAGGAGCAGAAAAGCATGGATGAAAACCAGACTGCTTTGCTTGTAGAGGATTTTAACAGGCATTTATTTGTGTCTGCAGCTTTTTTTAAAAAAATGTTGTAGTTTATTCTTTAATGATAATCCCCACACAGTATTAATTTCAGAGACTTGACTCTAGTAGTAATTCCTAGTCATTTTGATATAAAGAAAAATTGAATAAACTAGAAAAACGTGAGCAATGTGACCTGGAAAAATGTAAGTCAAGGACAATAAAACTTTTGATTTCTGGTTTAACATTCATTCAGTATTTCAAGAAAGCGTATAGTGCCTGTCCAATATTGTTAATTAACATAAGCTTCACTCACTGTAACTCCTCTTTCTCTTCAAAGAAACACATATATTGTTATATACTCCCCATTTTGTTTTCCCACAAGGCACATTTCAAAACAGCTTGTGCTGTTTCTGATGCAATATCATATCAATCTGATTATATTGCACATAATAAGATATTCCTTAAGATAGAGTTTTTATTTCGAAGGACACTTTTGATGTTGTGTGGCCTAAGAAAATTTTAATTTCTACTGAAATAAAAATGAAATTCTCTGTCACAGTAATCAATCTTGATCCATTGTAGAAGTCTGGACTCTGCATAAATTCCATTCTAATCTACTTTCAAATGTAAGCTCCCAACTAAGCAGTCAAAACACACAGATTAGCACTTTGAAAAGGAATTTTCTGAAAACACAAATAGAAAAGTATGTCTTAATGCCTATTTTACGAATCAACTTTTCAATTAGATGAGTTTTGCAACTTGTTTAAGAATAACATGTACGTGTCTCTGTCACTTCCCAGTAGTGCATGGACTTAAACTTACAGCCTCCCTGAACAGGCTGTGATGAGCAAATAATGGAATTATTCCTGAGCTTCTTATATGGATATTAATGACTGCAACAGACAGCTTCCTAATATTTCTGAAACATTGTTTCAGACAGCTTTTCCACATATTAAAGAACATAGCTATATTCTTTGTTTCTTACCAACATAAAAATACAATGCTTTTTAAATCATTCCTGGTTTTGAGCAATCCACTGTATTCAGCAAGAGCCAACAATGTACTTTATGCCACTTAGAAAAATAAATAGCAATGTTACAACATACCTTTGACTATGTTTGAATTTCTCTGTTCTGTCATTTGCTAAAGCAGCTCAGTTTACATACTGCGTTTCTCTTGTGTGCTTCTGGGCAGTGTGTGCAACAGGTGCTTCAGCTGCTCTGCCCTCTTTTTACCGTAACCCACTACAAACAAAAAGTTCTGTTTGTATTATACCATGCAGCAACTTTCAAGAAAAAGACATAATCACAAACCAATCAGGCACTCTTTGTCTAATCTAGCCTTGTTCTCAACTGATGCACCAGTATATGAATGGGACCAGTAATCCACGAGTCGAGGTATACAGACACCATTCACTAGAAAGGATGCCGGGAGAGCATAAGCTACATGAGTGGATGGTGGGAACAATAGCAAACATTTCATGTTGAGGTGGCTGGGAATGAATAATGCATTGGGGAAACAGTTGCCCCATTCTGGTGTGGAGGGGGTGGAAAGAGTGGGCGTGAGAAGTACTTATCAAGTTAGCATTTCTAATTAAAATCATCATCTGCACAGACCCAGAAGACACTATGCGATGAGGAAACAATACGGAAACGACCAAGGGAGAACAAGTTACTGTTATGTGGACACACAGAAAAAGTAGCTCAGATGCAAAAATAGTATTTTATGTAGGCAAGCAGGAACGCACAAGTGAAACAAAAGGACCGAGAGAAATCTTAGCAGGCTACATCTTCTTTTGATCTGGTATTGTTTATCTCGTGTAAATGAATGCTTCATCTCAGCTAAACCACTCTTTCAAATTATTGTTAATTAAGTAATAATCCCTGAGAATTGTGTTGTTACCAACAGTTAGGAGCCACTTCATTATGTTTGCCCCAGGCTATTAATGCTCAAACACAATGACCACTAATTGCAATAAGAACTAATTTCCCTGGAATTGCACATTCATTTTCTATCTGATGGCACAGTTCTTGCTTTAAGCCTTGTTTTTTTAACTTGTCTGACAAGAGCATTGGTCAATCAGAAAAATTATTCTCTAATCATCCTACATAGAAATCACCACCAACAATAAGAAAACTGTTTTTTTTAACCATTGTACATTATTAATTTTTTGTCACAGACAGCAACAGCAGAGGTTATAATCCCTATAAACAATGCATCAGCTCCAAGTTCAGCAAAGCTAGCAAAAGCATTTTCAGTCAGTGCACTGAGCTTTGGATCAGCCTCAACAGTTTCTTTAAAAAAACAAGTGGGAGGCCTGCTGTTTTCTAAGTTTACATTACAGCTCTTCTTCAGTAATACGTTATTAATACAATAAGAAATCGTTCCTGGGATGGCAATGACCTAACTTTGACATTTCTTCCTGTCAGCTGTTTTCAGTGCAGACAAATTAGGTGGCTATATGAATTATTATTAAGTATTGTTAAAAGGATAAAGTAAAAAAATCCAGAGGCAGGGAAAAAAATTTCTACCTGGAATTTAAAGTGATTTTCTCCACAAACACTTCTTCCCTCGGCTCGGGAAGAATAGCTGCCATTGTCATTGCATTTTAAAAGCATCCACATGACAATTTAAAAAGAACTGCCACTTCAGCTATTTCTTAAATAACCTCTTTCTTCTTCCATAATCATGGAATATACTTCTTTCACCTTTTGACTAGCACTTTGGGTTTTTTAATAAACTTACACACTCATTTTGCAGGAAATTATATTTTAAAATGCTTCTCAGAGGTTTTTTTTTCATTTGGGTTGAATTAATGTTGAATCCTGATTTGCAGAAATAGAAGGAGAGGACAAGAGGGAGAAAACGAGAAAAGAAAAAAAGGTTCGCTTGTACCCCATCTCCAAAACACACTTATCTTCAATTCACATTTCCAAATCCATCTTAGAATAACCTTTATGTGTTATAACAGAATTATTCTGATACTTCTGAAACATACAGTGGCAGTGTAGTTATTTGCTATGGACTTTCTAGTGTTTCTTCACACTCTTGTCACCTGTGCACGGTTTGTGCCTTTAATGATAGTCCACACTTCACGGGTTTAGGGTTGTTTTGTTTGTTTGTTTGCTTGTTGGTTTGTTCCTCCTCCCCCTTCACTATTTTTAGGTCCTCATCTCTTTTTTTTTTTTTTTTCTCTATTAAGATGCGAGTGGGCCGGTACCTCAGCCAGCATGCCTGAATACATTTGCAGAAAAGCAGGGTCTCCTTTTGTCTGGGTCCGTATGGCCGTATGTCATTCCACACTGATAGGCAAGGGCTCTTTTCTCTGTGGGAGACTTCTAGTAATTGCCACAGCAAATTAAACTGAGGCTTAGGTGTTCCTCTCCCTTTTCAGCTTGAAAATAGAGGAACATGACCAATTTCAACTGGTGACAATGTAGCATAGAAATAGGTTGGGTGTAGCGTGTGTGAAGTCGTCTCGCAGAGGGCAGCAGCAGAAGTCTGCTTTGAGGAGTGGCGATACGATAGTACATGGACTCTGCTGATCTTTCTGATCCACCAAAGAAAAAAAATGAGCTGGGAGGTTAAGAGCAGTCTATCTAGTCACCATTGTCACAGGTGGAGATGAATGAATGACAATCATACGTGTAGACGTGGCACTCAGGGACATGGTCTAGTGATGGACTTGGCAGAGTAGGTTAATGGTTGGACTTGATGATCTTAGAAGTCTTTTCCAACGTGATGATCTTGTTTCTATACTGGAGTGGACTGCACAGCCCAGAAAAGCAGGCTAGACTGCACTGTGTAGGCACATTTTGAAAAATAGAAATGAAGTGTACAATAAATTCCAGATCTTCCCCACACACAAACACAGCTCCTTACCCCTCCTTGTGCCTTAGATGGGCAAGCATTGCAAAGTACAGCCTTAACCTGAGACAGATCAATGGGGAGAGTTCTGTTTGTCTCTGCAGTGCATATATAGAAGTCTTGGTCTGAAAAGAGTGTATTAAGAAATAATATAGTTATCAGATGCAAATTTTCTATAGCAAAAAGCTGTCATCTTCCTTTGCAGATGAGATAAAGTGAGTTCAAAGTACTTTCTCCAGGCAAAACCAGACTTGAAACCGCAGGTTGAAACCACACAAAGGAAATGAATTCTTTGACAGTGTCTGACAGACAGAACTCCGAACTATCAGATTTGAAAGGCACCCTTAATTCTTGGGGCTGCTGAATGCCAATGAGAAATATTAGGATCTTCTCTTGACCAATATGATTACTACTATCAAAAGAGAGAATAGTGAAACAGCTTTCAACATACTGTTGTCCCTCAAGCTATAAAAAGCCATAATTCACTGTTAACTATCTTCTCTACTACCCCTCTGCCTCAGTCAGGCTCCTCCAGCCCCAAAGTCAGTCAGAAATTAATAGCGAAGAAAAGTCCAGCAGTTCTCAGTGCTGTCAGCTTTCCTGGTCTTTTTCTCTCAAGCTCTCATGTTTCTGACTCCTGTCAGAAAACCAGGAAGGAGGCTGCGATACAGTAATTAATGAAGACCAGAGGAAGTAACTTCAGGTTACTGGAACTGGATGGAACACCTATCAATAAGGTCACCCTCACGTCCTATCACAGGACACCAGAAAGAAGAGATCACCACCTCCCTCTCTGCTCCCCCTTATGAGGAAGATGTAGACAGAAATGAAGTCACTCTCCCATTTCTTCTACCCCAAGCTGAACAAACCTGGTATCCTCAGCCACTCCTCTTAACTCATGCCCCTTTTCACCAATTTTGTTGCCCTCCTCTGAACACATGCTAATATTTCAATATTCTTATATTGTGGAGCCCAAAACTGCACATTGTACTAGAGGCGAAGTTATGCCAATGTTGAGTTGAAGAATATTTGGTGTAAAACTTGGGACAAATGTTTTTCCTACCATAATAAAATACTAGGGTCTTGCTTTTGTCTTTTATACAGATCAGTTCATTTTAACACGATACAAAAAAAAAGCAAAAACATAGTAAGAGATGTGAAAACACTGGGGGAAAATCAGATGTATTGAAAAAAGTAAAATGGAAAGTCATATTTTCAATTTGTAGTGTCAATCCCAAAAGTGCCCCTTTGACCTTAATAACTTCTGTAACTTGTAAATCTTAAATAAGCAATTTTGTTTCTTAAACAGCTCATAACTAAACTAGTTACCCCAAAAAAAGAAAAAGGACAGTTATGCAAAATTCAAAATAGGTTCATTCTCCATTAGGCACATAAGAAAAAAATTAGTTAAGTTTTACACTGTAATCTTTTGTTCTAAAAACTGTGAGCAGTCAGCAAAATTAGAATAGCAAATCCATTCTGAATTGACTTTTTTTAGAGTCATAAGCCCAAGAATTCAACTTTTTCAAAAGCACAGACTTCAGAGAGTCTTCAGTATGTTAGTGCCATGCATTCTCATTGCCAGTTATTCTTTTTGGTCAGACTAGATATGAGTGAGTTCCAAAGGACAAATGCTCTCATTTGAAAAGGGTATTTGTAGGGCCAAGACAGAACTCAGCTTCTTTGTTTTGGACTTGAAACCACAGAAAAGTCAATAAAACCTACATTCCTGCCAAGAAAATACGATCAATTTCAATCATTATTTATTGTCTAGAAACCTTCCTTACTTAGGAGAAGTCAGTAAAGGGTATTATAAGCCTATAAAAGTCGGCTAGATTGTCACTTAATTAGAGCTATGCTGCAGAAAAATGAATCTGAAATAAAATTTCCTTTCTTTTTATAAATAGACAAATGAAAAAATAGACAATAAACTTTTGCAGAAAGATAGAAGAGTAATTGCATGTCAGGATGAAGTTATGAATAACCTCTGAAGTGGTTGACAATGCAAAGTGAAGAAGAGGCAGCACTCATAAGGAGGAATTAGCACCCATCTGCCTGCCCACGTGCGACCTGTCTTCAGAGCCTTGGGAAGTGAGGGCTGACTTGCTAGTTGTGGTGCTGAATCTGCTTGGTCTGATACTTTAATCAGGAACAAAACTGACCCCTTCAAAAGGTTCAGGGTGCCTTGTCAATCAGACAGGATGCTGGGCAGGAAACAACCTGCCCAAACCAGTCACAGCAGAATTGATATCTGTTGGAGCTTTATTGTCTCACTGTGGCTGTTATGACAGGCTTAAAAAGCCTTGCTGCATTCGCAGTGACTGAAGCAGTAGCCCAAAGGTTTATGCGGGTGAGGTGGTGGCTGCCCTGCTGCTTCCCATCCTTGGAGGTGGACAGCTCTACCAGAGGGCTCCTTGGCTTGGGGCTTTCCTCCATCCTGGTAGTCCTGGGAGGAGATGTAGGGTGCCCCTCCGTAATGACGCAGCACTCCCAGCCATGCCGGCGGAGACAAGCGGGGGAGGAGCAAGTGCCTGGCTCAGTCCTTTTCCACTTCCCCTTTTTACTGATGACCCAGATCATTTCTTACACAGGCTCTCTCTTTAGAAACGAGAGACAATGACACAAGTAAAGGAGCTTCTGTTTGGATCAGAGCAGAGGATATTGCCTATATGGACAACACCAGCCTCCAGTGCAACAGTGGGTGGTGCTGAAGGATGGGAGGTCTCCTGCCCCCATAACTGAGCTGCATGTCTCAGCTTCTCCATGCAACTACTTAATTTATCAGCACTTTGGGCTGGTAATTATTCACAGAATATGCTGAGTTGGAAGGGACCCACAAGGATTATGAAGTCCAACTCTTAGCCCTGCACAGGACCATGCCCGAAAGTTACACCGTGTGCCTGAGAGCATTGTCCAAACGCTTCTTGAACTCTTGTCAGGCTTGGTGCTGTGACCACTGCCCTGGGGAGCCCGTTCCAGCACCCAGTCATCTTCTGGGTGAAGAACCTTTTCCCAATATCCAACATAAACCTCTTCTGACACAACTTCAGGCCTTTCCCTTGGGTCCTGTCACTGGTCACAGATCAGGGCCTACCCATCCTCTTCCCCTCTTGTTGAACATCTGGTCAAAGAGGCTTGGCTTTCTCTTGATAGGACAAGCTAATCCCCTGTCCCATCTGTTGGGAACTGCCCGTTTCACTGTTTGATGTACTGAGGCAGAAATGACACCTGGTTGATCTCAATAGCCTTTGTGCTATTAGCCTCATGCTCAGAAGACTGAGCTCTCTGAAGACCACTGCAGCTACTCAGATTTTCTCTTCATACACCCATAACAATTTCTTTTTTCTGATTCAGCAAACCTACAGTGCCCGAATAGAAACAGACCTCTTCCTAATTTCATCATGCAGTAGCTTTTAAGCACTCAGGTCACTCTGCCTTATGATTCTTCAGGCTAGTGAAAGACTGTAAAATGTCATGAATGGGAAATTCCCGAGAAAAGTCCACTTGGCACAGATACTTCTGGCTAATTCTGCAGATGGTGTGTTCTTTGTTCTGAACAGGGCATTAAAATAAGCTCTTGCTTATGTGAGGCTATTAAAAGATGCAATAGTCTTTCAACAATGGCAGCAGTGGTCTTCTATCTCCAACTGACATGTGTAAGGCACGGTGCAAAGCTCCGTCACTAGATGCCCAATTCCAGCTAATACTTATAATAATAGTTCCTATCCCAGGCTATTTGAGAGTGTACATCCTCTTTCACTGTTGCTCTGTTTTATTTTAAATGTGGTCTGGGGAAAAATGAAATTATTCTTGCACATGTAAAAGCTATAAAGATGAAAGGTGTTGTAAGTGCATGTTAATTATTCATTGCTAGAAATATTATACATACTAATGTTTTCCTCAAATTATAGTGTACCCCACTGAGCCCTAAACATGTTGAAGACCTGTAGCCCCTTAAATAAATTTGTCACAGAATTCAAATGAACTTCACCAAAGAGGTAGGATGACAATCAGATTTTGTGAATAAAAAATCACTTCCTCAACTAGGGAAAAGTTTAGAGAAGGAAAAACCAAAGAGCTCAGAAATACGCATTGTTGATAGCTTATAGTGTGCCATGAAGCCTTTGCATCAGACAGAACACAATTCAAAGCCAGACACTAAAGCACATCACCATATGCACAGTGAAGTTACTGAGATCTCTGATGGGCACAGGACTACTTAACACCAGCTTCACAATTACCCTGTCTAGCCTGATTAACTACTGACATCAGCAAAAATAATGTCTGGAAATTCCTGCATCTAAATATATTTTTGCCCTATAAAGCTTTTTTGGGTCTAGATACAAAGATATCTGCACAACTGCATGTAGCAATCAACTACCAACAGTAACACTTAACAGCTCTGTACAATGTAAACGGGGCACTTTGAAGTGATTGTGGTTAACTATAGAAAAAGACATTAGCAAATAAAGCTTTAAAGAAAAAAGTATTCAAAATCAAATAATAAGTTGAAAATGGCGTTGTGAATCTCAGGTAAATTCAATACTAACTGCAGTCATTTTAAATAGGGATACCAATAAAAAAGTACTGGTATTAGGTTGTTACGAATTTGGTGAACGTCTGCTGTTTTGTTGCTTTTTCTAAATTCTACCAACAAATGCAATTAAAAGGAAATAGGACTAAGTTCTAAAAAGGAGTCTTCTGCAGCGGTAATCACAAACTAAATGACTGCCTGTTCCCAATTTCCAATAGGAGACAGCTAGGAGCTTTCCACTCAACATAGGGGTATTAATGCTGGAATTTTCCTTTCCTCTCCAGCCTGACAGAGCTCAAGGTTGCAGTGAAATGACAGACTATAGGCAGTGAGGTGAGAAAAGATGTTCAATGTGATCCTAGATGTGATTGCTAGATGGAAATGTGTGTATGTATGTAAGCTTGTGTACCTAGATGTACATAGATATATTTTTTAGTTGCCCTAACATTTTTGTATCCAAGAGGAAAAGGCAATTTCCCAAACATGTGGCAGAAAAGGTGGAACAGGAAGCTGCTGCTACCCAGATGAAAAACCTTACCTATAGGATCTTGTATGAATCCAAGGTCTTGCTGGCCTTTTCATTAGCTGGGACTGGAAAATACAATGATCACTGCAAGCAGTAGAAGAGTGCAGATAGTTCAAAAACATTTTCTGTTTTTGAATGTGGCACTGTGTTAACATGAAAAAAATCAGAGGAGTTCCTACTCAGATTTTTTTTTACTTACATGTGTCTCATCTGTCCAGACTGAAGAAACATGCAGTGTTGCAGAGCTGTTATCTCAGGTCTTATGTCAACAGATGACAGGATTTTGGTTACACAGGAAAATTGTAGATATGTACATCTTCTGTGATTTGATACTACACAGTCACCTGCACTCTTCAGCAGCACATGCAATATGCAACCCGTGTCAGCTTCTCAGAAGACTTGTCCCTGGTACTTCTTGTGAGCTCCAGTCTCATCAGGAAATAAGATGCTATAAATCATCAAATCAGCACCAATCAGCCACCAATTACTGGTGCAGAAGAAAGGCTCATTCAACAAGCATTTCTGGTAAGGAATAACCATAAAAATGAACACTGCCCTGATTTCTAACATTATCTGACGCAGGCTACAGTACCAAAAAAATCCCGTGTCCACTGCTACTGAAACTTCATTAGACATACACTAAAATAACATACAAAAAGCTGTTTGTGTATTTGGATCAATAATTGTGGATTTATTTAAGAGCACTCAGAACCTGAAGCTCCCAGATGAAGCATCCAGAGACACATTCACTATGTTTCAGGCTGTGAAATGCTTGGGATGGTAAAGCAGTGGACAATTTGGTTGTGAAAAAGTTAGCATGCACCTTAAAGGATTTTACTCTCTAGTTTACGTAATTGAAAACATAATTTTCCCATAGTATAACATGTATTTGCAGGAGTAATTTTCAGTTGAAATAAGCACTTTCTTCCAGGCTTCCCATAATTAATGAAATCTGCAAATTTTTTTTCCTTTATTGTTGGAGAGATCCAGAATAAGGAAAGGTAAAAAAAAAACCAGGATTCTCAGGCTGTCTTGCAAACACTAAACACAGCCTACTCTGGTCTGCAAGCACAAAGTCGCAGCTCTGAAAAGCTAACCATATGGAAAATTTTTCCCTTTAGCAAGGAAAAAAGGAAGCTCTGTGCTAATCTTCCACTTCTGCCCTCTCAACCATTTCACTAAGGTGGACTCTTGCATCTCCCTTGAATTCTTACTCCAAGCAAAAGGAGGGTTTGATGTATCTTTTTTTTGCAGCTTTCTCTGAACTCCTACACCTTTAACACCTCTTCAATGCAGACACAAATGTTCCTTTCCTTTGGCTTTTGTGAATCTCAGAGTTCACTTGACTTAGAATGCAATGGGGGTACTTATCTGTGTCTGTAAGGGTGGCATGAAATGTTTGCTGTCACCCATTTCGCTCATAAGCAATCTCCCTAGGCTCTGCAGATGTTTAAAAGGTTCAGGGATGCCCAGGACTCACTCAGCCTACAGAAGAGCTGTCTCTGATAGACAGCCTGCCATGTTTTGAAGCCTCAAAATTCAGCTTCATATCACATTGCTGGGAGTAATATGACTTGTATTGTCAACCTTGAGAATAAAGGATTTTTAGCTGGATTTCCCCAAGAAATGGGTGTACAGTAGTTTCTTTCTGCCTGTCAGTCCTCATCTACTAAAACTGGAATCCATATAGACAATTTCAACCCTACTTGACAGAAAAGATGTTATAGTGTATAGGGAAGAGGATTATCTGCAGTATACTCAATGGACTTATTTTTCATAGAAACTTTGTATATGCATGCATTTAAGTTGAGAGCAAGCTCTTCAAGCTTCTTTAATGTCTCACATATATGCTGCTTGCATGGTTGTCTAATGGATGTCATCTTTTTAATGTGTATTTACAGACAGCTTAAAATATGCACTGAGATCTTAATTTGGAATGAGAATGATAGTATGCAATTAAAATATGAAATGAAATACAGCAAGAACATTGTAGGTTGTAATTGCAATTATTACCAGTAAAAAGATGACATGAATGAGATATTGTCTGTCTATCATTTTGTACGTGAAAGTTCTTCAAGGAAAGAACTGCTATTTGTTACAAGGCTGTACACTGCCAGTAACACGGTCACCTTGATCCTCTCTACTAACATAATAAAGCTAGGTTGAACTGAGTTAAGAGAAGATAAAACCAGCCAGTATCACAGAAGACCATGAGTGACACTAGAGTTCTTTCCCAAGTTTTAGAAGATGGCACAAGCACTGCATCTTTAGCAATCCCTGTGTGGTAAAAGTTAGTGACCTTTTAATGGTGACAGTTATATGAAGTAGTTTGAATAATTACCCATGAAAAGATCCTTTTATATATCTTTACAGACATCCTGCAATGAAATGCTCTTTTGTGGCATTTTCATTTCCATTCTAAACCATATTAACGATTCACTGAGTTGGAGAATCAGATGGGAAGAAAAAAATCCAAAACAATTTGCTGCTTCCAGTGCTATTGCCTGGAGGCTCTGCCTCAGAAGCAGCCAAGCACCCTCTGCAGGCATGATGGGTGAGGGCTTCTCACCATAAGCAGGAAATTTGGGGCACTCCATTCTCACAGTACTGTCTCCATTGTAACTGCTCGCAGGCAGATGACAGGGAAAGACCACTGGAAACAGCTGCAAAGAGCAGTAAACAAGCTGCAAACAAAACTGCTTAGGGTTCATTTGGTGTTGCTGGCTTTATCACCTGCATATGTAAGTTTGCAAATAATTGCCTTTTTAGCATCCTGCAACAGAAAAACAAAGTGGGCGAGGAAGGAGATGATGAAAGGGAGAAACGGAGACTGTGTAACAAGCAAAAGGAAAGACCTTAAAGGAGGAGGATTTCTTTTGTTACAGCCATTTTCTTTATTTTTGAAAGATGCTTAAGGAATATCTATAGACTAAGAAATATCTTGGCCATATTGAAGAGGAATATAAGCTTAATTATATCCGTGTTCTTTTACAAGAAATCACTGAGGTGATAGACTCACTTGTATTTATTTCATCAAACTCTTCTGCATTATTATTATCCTGCAGGAAAGTTAAGCCTACAATAGATCTAAACCTCCTTCATTCAAAAGACACATCACTACTTTTTTTCTGTTCTGCATTTTCAGCATGATAGACAGAATAAAAAATATGTTTAGAGAATGGAAGCGGGCTCTGCAATGCCCACACAGGCCTGTACAGGATACGAAATAGAATTTAGAAGCATTTTCTGCTATACACTTTTAGCCTGTTAGTGAAGCTTAAAGTAGTGGTAATGACAACTGAGAAATATCAATATTCATCTTTTCAGGGAAAAAAGTAACCTCAGATTATTAAGAAGCTGAGGCTAAAACTTAGTTTAGTGAGATTCAGAGGTGACATCCTCAGAAGACTGAAGGAGTTTCAATCAACCTTTATTTCTCCCTGGAGTTTGTTCATGGCTGCATATAATCAGACAATTCTCTAAGTTCTGTTGCAGGTGGAGACAGTTCCACTGATCTGAGAATCCTGATGTAAAGTGGTGTAGGCCATCAAAAATACAAAAATAAGTAGCAGACAATCATTGCTTTGCCAAGAGCTGAAATACTCTGAAAAAACACCCTGAGTGACAACAGTACTTCAACATCAACTTTCCTAATATTTCAATGGGCTAATTCTTGTGATAAACAAAGAAGTTGGGTGGAAGGAAGGAAGGTCTAACCAGCTGTTGCAGAGAACATGAGAAGCACAGAGCCTAGGACTTCATAATGAAATGAGCACCTGAGGTTCTTTCCTGACATTTTTTCCTGCAGTCAGTATTTTCACAAATTCCCTTGACCTGATACCTTCTGTCTTTAATTAAGATGTTGGCAGGTATGATTTGCTTGAATTTATGCCAGAGGATGTATTCTAATCTCCTCCTTTTATGATATGCTCATCTGGAGAAGCAGAAAAAATGACTCCTCAGTTCTTGAGAAGAGGACACATACTCCCTTAATTGGAATTCCCTGTGAATCTAGTCAGAAGAGAAACATCATTCAGAAGACACATCACCTCTAAAATAATCAGTGTTTGCTGTCTGCTATGGGCTCTGACTCCCTGACTTGCAGTGAGTGGGAGTGAGTGAGCAGTCCCATGGAATTTTGTGTTGCTGTGATAGCTGGAGCTGAGGGAGATCACTTTGGAAGGTCTGAGGCAAGACGGCAGAACCTGTCTATAAGTCATGGATCATATTCATCAGAAAGTCAGAAGTGGAAAACAAGCATCAGTCTAGACTGCTCCTAATACAGCTACTCAACCAGGGCCAAATTTGCCATTGATGCATATTAAGAGAGTACTTTATCAATAGCTGACAGAATAAGGTAGCCCTCAGCATGAATATATGTATTGCAAACTGACCACAAGCAGGGAGAAGTGCTGCTTGAATAATAACCAGTAAATATGCTATTCATCTGATCTGTACCCTTTTTGTTTAGGAAAAAACATCAACAAATCCTCCCGCTCTCTTTCCACTATTCAGATTGCTCTGTTTGACAAGAAACGTACAATATGTTCCTGCTATTGTAAGCAACCAGCAGTCCAACCCACGCTGACAGTACATCTGGGGCACAGCACATCCCACATTGAAGGGCTCCCAATCTCTGTGTACTCCCTTTCAATGCTCTCTGTACCTGCTATTGATACAAAGGACTGAGAGAAGGTGCCCCTGTCCCTCATCCACCTCCCATTCCTGCTCACACTGCCCCTTTGATAAGATTACAAAGTAGTTATGATTTTTTCTTTCATGTTTTGGCTGTTGCAGCATTTTTCTTCCTCCCCGCCCCCCATCCTTTGCTCCAGCTCCATAGGGCGTTTGTTAGCAGCCTGTCTACCTTTGCAAGCTAAATGGAAGGTGCTGCTGGCGCATTCGGCTGACGATGGGCAGAAAGAGCCAGCCGCAACCTAATGGCGTCATTTTGCTCAAAGCCAGTTTGTGGTCTTGCCTCCCCCAAACCATCTCAGGATTGAAATACCTGCCTTTATCAGAAGCTGTGAAAGCTTATCTTTAATTAAGTCCCACAGAGATACACTGGGGCTCAGTAGGCTTTTGCTTTATATGCTAAGGTAAGGAGGTAAGGCACTGTTCCATTCTGTTTGTTAAAATGAGGATTCAGCATGAACTGCATCATTAAGGGCTGAAAGGAGAAAAAAATGCTATTGAATTAAACCTGACAGCAAAAAGCAGAGAATCAATAGCTTTATTTGCTGCTTAATGATGATGATACTGTTTTCATTTTGCTATATGTGAGTCACAACCAGCTTTCTGTTGGCTTAATTGTGTTCTTTAGCAAGTAAACTGAGGCATGCAATTTATAGCAGCAAGACCTGTTAAAGAAAGCTTAAGTCTATCATAAATTGGTCTTGAGCAGTGAAATGACTTTGCTTCCAATCCAGCACACTAGATTATTAAAACGATTTTTTTTTTTAAAATTAGCAATAACACAATAAAGACCTCTTTTGACTGACAGGACAGGAACCCCAAATATCCTGTAGCAATGCATCTTGTGATCTGAGCCCCACAAAGACCTGTTTCGGTTTTCACACGTTTGGTAACATTAAATCCTAGATCCCTCTGTCTCTGTGAAGTCACTTCAGCTTTTGGCAATGGTTGAACAACACTGTATCTGTTGCCTTTCCTTTTCATGGCCTCTTTACCAAAACTGTAATGTAAAAGAAACAGAAAGGAGAAAAAAGTGGGGGAGAAACAACTCAAAGGAGACAGTTAAGGAAGGAATGACGATGACAAGGCTGAAGGCATTGTAGGTGGTTTTTTAAAAGAAAACTAGCAATGGAGAACACTTTACTCATTCATTTTATTCCCACATCTAACAAAGTGGTTCAGCCTCAGAGGTTTAGCTATGGTGAATCTGGAAAGGAACAGCTGCAGATGAGTTCCAGTAGGCTGCAGAGGCAAGGAGGCACTGGCAAAATGAGGAATGGGTATAAGGTAGCCAGTGACCAGCTTCTTTGTTTTTATTTCTTCTCTTCTTCTGAACTGTTTTGCTCTCAGTTCCTCTTTCTCCTCATCATCTGCCTTTCTGCTGGTCTGAGTCTTTTTAGCAGCCTCCCTTTTTCCCCAGCATGCTGGTGAGGTTGGTGCCTTGAGGGGTATGGCATATATTTTTTGGGATTTAATTTAGCTAGGTAGCTTGGAAACTAAGGGCTCACAGAGGCCTGTGTTCAGATGTTAGCATTCTTTAGTATAGATAAGTGGGTAGCAAGACAAAACATAGGCTTGAGCCTCCTGGACCTACTCAGAAAGGGGGGGGGCAAGTCCTAGGTGGACATGGGTAATAAGGGGGGTCCTCGTTGGGAACTTTAGAGACAGAGGGGTTAGACAGACTTTGTTTGGATGATATGATGTGTGGTAGCTATAAGAAGGTTGTTAATACAGAGGAATTGTTATTTTTTTCCTCTTTGGATCATGGGTAAGAGTAATTACCATCACCAGTAAAGCTGTTCTTCCCTTCACCCCTATTAAATCTGCGTATTGTCTTAATTTTGTCTCAGTTTTAGGCAGAAAGGTACCAGGGGAGCTGTGTTTGTCACGACCTAGGTGCACAAGTTCTGCAGTAGAGGCCTTTGGGTATTTGGGGTGCTTCTGACTCCTCCAGGATGTAGCTGAATGCACAGAGGGGTGTGAAGGTGCAGACACAGCCATGTCCATCCTGGGCTGAACCCTGGTGCACAGCTGAACCAGCAGGTGCCAGGGACCATTCTGGCACACATCCCATAGAAAGAACAGGGAATGCCAAATGCTATTTATGCTCCTCAGCTTCGGCCTGAAGTGGCAGGTCTTTCTGACTGAAATAGATTAGTTTGCTTTTGCCCCAAAACGCTCTTTTCCTTCCCTCTTGTGCATCCTGCAGTGCCTGTGCCACCAGTGGACATTCGGTAGTTTATGTTTCAAGAAAGAAGGGGAACTCATAATTATTACTGTAATTCTCCAGTTGACTTTGCTTTACAGGTCTGCCCTCAACATTGGTCTCAATTTCAAGGATTGCACATCTTAGTATTACTCTTTTAATGAACCGCAGAAGTGGAGAACTTTAAACAGCTCAACAGTCACATCACAGCTGAGGCCTAATATTGTTTTCCTTTAATCACAAGACATTAGCTGTGGAGATGTATTGAGGTAGGCCTGACAATGGGGTTCCTGCATACAACAGTCAGATTTTCATAGCTTTGTGTAGAACCTCCAGATTTCCTTGGGAACCCAATGAATTAAACATTAAGTCAATATATATAGAGGTAGACACAATTCTGTGATTAAATTCAGAAAAAAAAAAAAAAAAGTAAAATGACATCTACATGTGAAGACCTTAAAGACCTCTATGTCCCACAACATAACTGGGAGTCCTAAAATGCGGTGTTTTCCTAGAAAGTTCTGTCTATATTTTTTTCATGTTGATTTTCTGCATAACATACATTCAGCTTGAGAGTATAGTGGATATTTGCTTCCCCACTGCAGACCTTGCGAACAGTATGTACACCTGGATGGGCAAAGTCTTTTGCATAGCTACCAAGCATGAATTGATTAATTGGCAAAACAGCACTGCTGTTCAACCTCATACAGTTCTGTTGGCCCCACTGCAATTAGTAAAGTGGTGACTAATTAACTCTCTGTAAACACTTCTGAGGACAATGCTTATGACAGAATAGAAACCTCAGCCCTTGTCAGCATACCTGCATCAAGTCTGCAGAACCAAATAAATGGAAAAGCAGCAGAAGAACCTCAGTTTTGTTAGACCCCCTGAGCAGGAAGACTCTCTTTTTATGTGGTAATTTTTCAAAGTAAAGTTACATACAAATTGAGCAAAATCCCCTTCCTCCCCTGTCTCTGGGCTGCTGAATGCCTTAGTAGATGCGTTTCTCCTAGAGTAAAAGGAATCCTTGACAGAGGACAGCCTCTTGGAATGATAAATTGGTATCTTCCCTCCAAGATCATGAGGCTTTTTCTCCTACACAAGGCTAGGAATGATTTTAAAAGAACTGCAGATTAAAATACGTTGCCCTGTTCTTTACATGGTAGCTTCTGGGAGTAAGCAAGGAAAGCACTTTGTGTGCAATTGATGTCCATTTCCTTCTATTCCCATGCATTCAGAGTATCATACAGAGCCTGAGGAGAACAAAACATAGCCATGGAGACTTTTGGAAATTAACATGTCTTCTCTTCGAGTTGCTTCTGACTGATGTTTGCTGTTTTCCTTGTATGAAAACAGAAAATGTGAGCAAGGGCATAATCCATATTCCTAAGGAGGCATCAAGATAAATACACCCCAAACTTGTCAACAGCTTCATTAACAGGAGACCAGAGAGGTGGAGACCACAGACCTCTGTGCTGTGTACCTAGAAGTTGATATGTCAATGCTGCTACATGGCAATCTTTTTCCACCTAGAGCAGCATCTTACCTTTTAACAGCCAGCATGGATTACTTCTGAAGGCCTGTCTAGCCAGCAAATCACAGATATTTTCTTTAAATGGAGGTCCATTGCCTGACTAAGTAATATGCCAGGACTAGTTTTGCAGGGATTTCTGTTTCATGAATTGTATTGTTTTGAATACAGAGGAAAGCAAAGGTTAGTTTTGCTTTGTTTTTCTTCTTTGGAACCTTAAATTAACAAAGAAGAAATTGCAGAATTGGAAAGAATCTTTCCGTTCAAAACAAGAGACTTGGCTAATTTTGAATAAATAATGCTTTACTGTACTTAAAGAACCATTAAGTAAAATCACATTGCAAGGTCCTGATTGTGATGAGATAGCTGTGATATGTTAATAGCCTTTGTCTGTATGTGAGTGGGAGTATGAAGAGGGAAAACTGCTTTCATAGAAAATAAAGCAAACAGCCCTATTGTGTTTGCAAGGATATTAGGGGTCTGCAGATGAGGGAGGTAAACAGTTGCTTTTATTAATAGCAGCAGATCAATGCCACTAGATTAGCAGAAACTGAGAATAAAGCAAAAAACCAAACACTTTTTCTAGTCTCACCCCTTCACCTCCGCTGCTGAACACAATCACTAGATATGAATGGCAGCACTAACATACCCTGCCCAGGTATAGGCTCAAATTTTAAGACCTATTAAAGATTTGTTCAGATCTAAAACCTAAACAGAAATGTAGCCTTGTGCATACACTGAGGATGGGCATGTTATTCGTACTGATGGAAGAGCTGATGAATGAGTGAATGGCTCAGAAAGTGGTATAGCTCTTCTCTGTCTCAATTTTTCTTCTGTGAAGAATAAACTAATCCAAGCCCAGAGATGTTTGTTTACTGTCTTTTCTTGGCCAAGGAATAACTATCTCATCTGCAGCTGCTTTACCCATACCCATGGCGGTAGGCAGGAGGTGGGAGGCAGGAGCTCCTGATTAAATTCAGAAGCTGGACCCAGAAAATGATCGTATCTGATTAGGAAGCAAAGATGTGAAATAAAGATGCACATCTCAGACCTTTGAGGGGGTCCTGGGAGCTAGTTACCAGGCTGATTAGTACTGAGTCAGTGTGTATGTAGGTTATCTTTGGGCTTCTTTCTTCAACTTATCAAGAGTGGCTGAACATGAGCCAGCAGTGTGCCAAGGTGGCCAAGAAGGCCACTGTTGTCTAGGGTTGTATCAGAAATAGTGTGGCCAGCAGGACTAGGGAAGTGATTGTACTCCTGTACTTGGCACTGGTGAAGCCATATGTCAAATCCTGTGTTCAGTGTTGGGCCCCTCACTACAAAGAAGGACATTGAGGTCCTGGAGCATGTCCAGAGAAAGGCAATGGAGCTCATGAAGGGTCTGGAGCACAGGGTTTTATGAGGGAGTGGGGTTGTTCAGCCTGGGGAAGAAGAGGCTCAGTGGAGACCTTGTCCCCCTACAACCGCCTAAAAGGAGGGTGTAGCTTGGTGGAGATCAGTCTCTTCTCACAGGTAACAAGGAGTAATAGGAAGAGAGGAAAAGGACTCAAGTTGTGCCAGAGGAGGCTTGGATTCAATATTAGGAAAAATATCTTCAGGGAAAAGGTTGTCAAACATTGAAACAGGCTGCCCAGGGAAGTGGTGAAGTCACCATCTCTGGAGGTATTTAAAAGATGTGTAGATGTGGCACTGTAGATGTGGCATATAGACATGGCATAGTGGTAGATTCGGCAGTGTTAGGTTAATGGTTAGACCGGATGACATTAAAGGTCTTTTCAAACTGAAGCCATTTTATGATTCATTAGCTTTGGAGACCTGTAACCCTTAAAGGCTACGAAAGGCTGTATGAGCTCCTTTTCTGCCAGTATGTCAGTATAAAAGCTTCCACATAAAAAGGAAAACCAGAGTTACCTACATAGACAGTTTAATGTGAGTACAGCCATGGCTACACCAGAAATCTTGCCAGTGTATCTATGTGAGAGAGTCTTACACTCTTCATGGCTTACACGGTTTTGCCATAAAAGTGCAATTTAGGCATCTTTTATTTACACATATTTGAAAAGTTCTCACTACAGAACTGGTCATAAGAAACAAATTTGGAATTTATAAAAAAATAAATGAATGGCACAACTTCTGAAAATTTTAGTTCAAGATATTAAGGTAATAGTTACCAAATTATTATCTAGATTCTTCCTTCATAAGGTTTTGAATATTTGTTTTTCAATCTCAGCTTCTATAATGAGATTAACATATCTGAGAATTTCCATTTATTTTTCTATATATCACTGCAGTAGCACTGACAAAATCTTTGCTCCCATCTGAGCCAAAACATTCACTTAATGATTTGATATATTTCTATAGTTTATTTTTCCTAGAAGATCAATAGCCATCAACTCCTGAGGGATGTTAACTAGTCAGTTCATACATTTCCACAAGACTATTGCTGACTTGTGTGAAAACTGCAAAAGGGTTTCTGTTTTGCAAATCCACACATAACCAATTTTTTCAATACTGCTATATGTTGTCATGTGGTTCTCAGTCACAGAGAATTCAGACTTCAGCTTTGGATGTTCCAAGTAGATGATTTGCTATTGTAAGAAATAATGAAAGCTAAATTACACTTAGCAAATGAATAAAAAGAGGTCTTTCAGTGACCCATTATTCTCTTTATGTTATCCTGGTCACGTAGTATATTAGAAAACACAGTCATTCAAAATGGGTATCCCATTTCTTATTTTGCATTGAATGTAATTTGAGAGAGGAAAAGCATGGTATACACTTTATTTGGGTTAATCAGCTGTACACATCCTGGGGGAAATAATTTACAATTTGCAGTTCTAGGGAAAAAGCTTAGAGGTTTTAATGGATCACACACCAAGCAAGATTCAAAAATGTCCTGCAGGTCCAAGAAAAGGAAATGCCACAGTGGGATGTATGAACAGGGAAAAAGCAAGGCATCTGAAACAGCCCTTCTCATTGCACTTGGCACTGAAAAGGCTTCATGGGGAGTTGTATCCAGTTTTGGGATGCAAACAAAAACCGTGTGTGGCTCAGCTGGAGAAAGGGCAGAGGCAAGCATCGAGACAGACTGGAAGTCTGAAAAACGTGATTTCAGATCAAAGTCTTCAGTCAATTAGCTAAAGAAAAAAGTACTAAGGAGGCAAGATTGTAGCAGTCGTCATCGCATAAAAGTATGTTGTGAAGAGGGGCACAGTGCTCCCTGTCTGTGCCCAGGGTGGATGCCTGGTACAGGAGTTCCCCCTGCCTGCAAGAAAGGATTGTGCCAGATGTGATGGACCTTGCGAGGACAAAGCTTACCAGGCATTTTGGCAAGTTGCATGGGGATGCTCTTCCACCTCCCATTCCAACCATCTTTAAACCCGGGCCAAACTGGAGAAATATCTGACCCCGTGTTCTGGCAGGAGTGGCCTCTTGACCCCGTAGCCCTGCTTTATTTCTATTACAAAGAAGTACAAATGCTGCTAAATCAGCATTGAACACCAACAACCCTCTTCCACGATCTCGCCTCTGCCAATGGCTGGCAATGTAGGTTTCAGAGGATCTGCAAAAACTATGTAACACAATAATGGAACAAACTGGATGTCAAAAACATGTTAGTGTTTAGCTTCCTCTTGGAAAAATATGGCTTTATGATGTATTGTATTTTTAAACAATGGCCCAGCCATAAATATACATTTTCAACATACGTATACATTTCTAACCTTTTAACATTTTTTACTAGACGATTTGTCTCAGTGATAGCTAGTGGCAATGAATTCCATAATTAACAGTGCTTTTGGGTAAAAATATATCCCATCTTAGTAGTTAGTTATGAGTTATAAAGAAAGGGTAATTAGGAGTTCCCAAGTTGCCTCCTCTACATTATTCATTACTCAGTATACCTCTATTATGCTCCATGTTATTTATTTAATCTCCAGGCTAACGGCCTTCAAGATTTTCACTATCTTTTCATATGGAAGTCTTTCTGTGTCTGTAGTAATTTTCATCACTTGTCCCTGAATCATATCAATTGAACAGCATATGCAAATCTCTTTTGTTCTGACTAAGGCAAGGAAAGAAATGCATGAGTGTTTTGTGGGTTTTTTAGGGTTTTGTTTGTTTGTTTGGGGTTTTTTGCAGGGGGAGGGGTGGGGAGAGGTAAAGGAGGTTTTTATGTCCATGTTTGTTTTCAGAAAATTTTTTGCATGGCTGATTTTCCACAGATTTCAAAATCTATGGCTACAGTGGAGGAATTAGAGACAGTTATGAGAGTTTGTTCGGAACTTTGGAAACAGTACATGCAAGGCATATTGATTTCTTTGTTTGTATTGATCCTTCTTCATTACTTAATTCTCAAGCCATAAAATGTGATGGTTAGAAAAAATTCTGATAACTTATTTTTAGCTTATTATAATTTCTATTACAAGTGGTATATATTCTTCAATTTTAAAACAGTAGCAAAAAACTGCATTCAAGGTTATTGTTTTCTCTCATAGAATTAAAAGTTAATCTAAACAAATATAAAGAAATAAAGAACAACACACAAAGAACTGCATGGTCTGCTCTGCTTGTCAACTTTATACGGATGAGACCCTTGTATTTCTTGTCCTTGCTATGTCTTCTTTAGAACTGTGTGGATTTTTTTTAGTCAGTACGTAGTGCATGGTGATAATTTGCACTTTTGCTTCAATGCTGTGCTTCTGCTCCAAAACAAATTGCTGGCATAAATACAGTCTTGACTCCTAACAGACAGAGGCTGAGAAGACATGACTGCACCCTAAACTCAATGCCATACCCTTGCTAGAGGAGTATGTGAGAAGTACAATGTGAGTACAAAACTGATCCTATTGGCAGAAGTAATAGTGCCTGGGGTGTTTGATAACGTCAAGGAGGTGAGGAGGGTTCTCCCAGGCAGAATGTTGCAAGGCCATCTTCACAGAGAAATTGAATCTCAGGCTTTCTTAGAGCATAGTTATGTCTCCAAGGGGTATCAAACCTTGCCTTATGAGGTAACAAATCACGACATCTAAAAAATATTTCAGCAATAACATTACCATTGGGAAAAGCGATCAGCTGGGCATACTCACTTTGCCTGCCTTCAGATCTTTTTGTTGCAGAATTATAGCATAAAAGATGACATTTTGTTGGAAGTTTTTACTGATTTGCATTATGGTCAGAAGTAGACACAGAATTCTAATATCTTCTATGGGTTGCCTGGCATTTGAGAGCTTATGTCAGATCTTTTGGGTTATATGAATATTTCCTTTGATGTAATTATATTCTCTATTCTTACAAGGGCTATTTAAAAGACAAAGAAAAATCTCTTTTCAAAATGTTTAGTTAATGAAATAGCAGTCTATATCACCTAATGCATTGTGCATTTCATAAATATATATTGCAAGTAAGGACAGCCAGCTTTCCTATGCTCATCTCAATCTAATTCTTTGAGATCTTCTGAGTCACAGTAGCTTTATTTGAGAAATACAGATATAGTGTTGAAGATGATCTGCCTTTTAGATATTAGAGACTTTATATATTTTAGACATTAATGCAGGTAACCCATAAAGAGAGCAGATGGAGTCAGAGCTCTCAACCTTTGAGTACTAGAAGTATATTTACTTGATAATTCATGCATCAAACTACAGTTTAGAACAGATTCATGGATCACTGGCTGCTCCTTCTAAACCTCTGTAGACCCTTTATGACTGTGTGTATGTTGGATTGCAACTTCTGAATATTCAGATCTGATAGGGCTGTTTTTTTTTCACTTCGTGGTGTTTTATAAAAAGTAATAGAGCAGCTGTGAGAAAGAAACTACGCTTTCCCCCCCCCTCTCCCCCCCCCCCCCCGGCAAAGTATCATGAATCCAGTTCAGCCTGTCACACAAAATTTGCCATAAGAGTCAGCAAGAGTCATGGAAAACACAAGGTGTCCAGCTGCAACTGGACTGAAGTCTGACAACAGGCACAAGACAATATAAATCAATGGTATCAATGGTATAAAGCTGATGTGGTGGGAAATAAGCCAACAAAATAAAGACTGGACACACTACTCCACCTACCATTTCCTTTGGGACAGCTGTATTTGGAAAGTTGATTGGAAGAAAGTACAGTTAGTATAATACAAGTAAGCAGATAGTAGTGTGTATGGTGGGGGCACCTCCTCTGATCACATGATGCACCCTAACACTGTAGGACTTTATTTTCCCTGATCCTGGAAAGTGATGAGATTGAATGAAGGAAGCATCAGGGGGATCTAGAGGACATCAATAGCTGTTTTGCCTCAGGACTTCTTCTGGCCAAGATCTATTGTGCAATGAATGGATGCCTAGTTCTCTCATTTTCTTTTATGCCCTTTTTCATCTCCATCTCTCTTTGTTCTTTTTCCACACTATTTGTTCTTATTCCACACTAATTTTTTTGTGTGTGATTTAGATGTTCTTATATACACATTTGTGTACTCTCTGATGTGACTGTGTCTTTTTTGTGTGCACCTCGTGTACTTAGATAAGATGGCAGCTTTTGCTGCTACACTGGGCATACTCTCAAAAATGGAGCTACCAGCAAGTCAGCCCACTGCCAGTCCAAAGACGCTGGCTCTTGACAGGGCTAAGGAGAGTGTATGTGGTTGTTCTCCAGAAGCACTGTTGTAAGAGCCAGTCTCAAAGTCCAAAGCCTAATTTTTTTCTGTCCTTGATGCTCTTTGCTCCTTATTTGGTGCACATTTTTTTCTTCAGGTAACCAAGAAGTGACAAACCAGCTGCAACCAAATCAGATGACATTTCATCTTTTCTTTGACAAGAGAAATGACTATAATCTCTAATAGTAGCCAAATGGTTGCCAAATGGCCTCTCTATAGCTAAAGTCTAAGGAAAGATGGCATATTGCTAAAAAGAAGTTACTTCGTTGTTTATATGTCAGAGGCATTAATCTTTTTCTTTTCTTATTCTGCATCTTTAATAGAGGATGATAGCTTTTTAAGCTAGTTGTTTACCATGGTATTAAGCAGACTGAGATTTGTCTGTCAAAACCATGAATGTATTTAATTGTCTAATGTTCTGCAGTGACAAGGACGTGTTAACACCAGTAAGCCTCTAAACCTGTTTTCCCTTCGTGCCAGTCTGTGTCCCAGGAGGCATAGAGGCTATTTTCATTGCCTAATTTATCACAGTGCTCACATCCAAATAATCTTCTCCATCTTCCTTCAGATAGCATCTGATTTCCCAGGCCCACAGGCTTTGACCATGACACTAAGGCTATTTCTCCTTACCAGGTCCAAGGCCTAGCTTCTAATGGCTGCCTGTTCTTTCAGAGGGATGGAGGTTCTATCTTTAGAAATCCAGCCTGTCGACTCATTGCTGGAGCATGCTCTTCTTTTTCTGGCTTCCCCTGGGAGGCCTGCCTTTGATTCTGTAGAAACAACTCCCTATCAGCTTCCAACATAGGGAACTGAAACTCAACAATAAGACAATGACTGCACCCTAAATGATCTGAGCTGCTCCTGTATGATGATGCACTGAGCTGGGGCGCAGGATGGTGCAGTGCAGGAACTATGAGCACAGCCCGACTGTATACAGGAGCTTCACTGCTGCATCCAGTGGGGAGGAAGCTGCATTGGCACAGCAGCTACTTAATACAAGAGCCTTTATATTGATTCTGGAAAAAAGCAGCATGTGCTATTGTTGGAGTTTTGAGTACATCCCAAGAAAGTTAACTCTGGATGTGAACTGTTAGGCTATCTTAACCTTTAGTAAATTAAGTAATGATGGATGGTGGTCGTCTGTCTTTAAGACTGTCAGAATAGTTCCCTGTCTCATGTAATGTTTCACACCTACTAGTCTCAGTGCCAAACAGCAGTCCTGGGCATCTTTAATTAACTAGGATAGATGCGGTCTCAGGCTGCTTTCATCATCTGCTCAGATGCTGACTGGCTGCATTTCTCACTCTCATACCTGATTCTGCTACTGCTGGGCACCTGAATATTTTCATTGGCTTAGAGCTGCTGCTCCTCATAGGAAAAAAAAATTCAACAGTATTATAATTGACAAACTGATAAAAATAAATATGCAAATATGACATAGTAATTTACTTATTCTGTAGGAGTGTGTGTGTGTGCATGTGTCTGTGTGTAGTGTCTTCTGAAACCTAATCCTAACCCTAAACTCTCAATAAACCCATGCAATCATCTTCTGCTACAAATGATTTTGAAAAAGCACAGCTTTAAATGAAATATGTCTAATACTGTAAATCTGAGTTTATGCAAAACTAGAAAGTTTTGCAATTGTTAAACCTATTTGTTTTCAAAGATGATGTTGGAAGGTATATATAACCTATCAGATCTTAAGTTGAAGTCATTGTCGTCATAATACTTCTCTGTGTGTCTTAAATGGTTCTGCAATGAAAGCTGCTAACATGTCTGCTCTAGCCAACACTCAGATGTTTACAACTTAGAAGTTTTAGTTTGAAGAGAACAACAACAAAAAAGAGCTCATCTACATCATTAGCTGATGTGACACAACATTTCATTTTGAAGAACAAAACAATTTTTAAATTATAGAAGTCTTGAAAAAATAGCCCAAACTAACTAGTTCTTACTTTCACCCATTATAACCAACCTGAGAAGTAATTTACCAGAGCTGGGTTTTTTTGTTTTTCCTTTGTATTGTAATGTATTAACAGTGTGTGCAAAATGAGCACTCTCTGAAGGACAGAAAGTAAGTGCTGCAAGGAGAAGTCTTACTACAAAACATCAACAACGTTGCAAGCAGTTGTCTGACAATAACTTAACCTTTTTTCTTTTAATACTCATTAAAAATATGAGATCAATAACAACAGAAGCAGAGCACTTCTGGCCATTTATAAAAACCAGACAACAAAAACAAAGTCTTTCCCCATCTACCATAAAAACACATCATCTGTACATCAAACTGCAAAGGTCATTGCAAACACTCAGTACTTTTTCTCTAAGATTATAAAGAAAGTCATGCTAGCTGAAAACCCGGAGATTTTCTCTTCTACTGTGATATAAAAAAGCAGCTACAAAACATTAGGTTTTCCTGAGAGGGTTTTTCTTAACAGCCAGAAACAAAGCAAAAAGAACTACTTCAAGCTACATTTATTTTTCTTCTTCTCACTGAAAGGGACAACAATTAATCAAAACATCCTGTTTAATTCTTCCTCCTCCCATTCTTTTCATTTTCACTGAAGAGAGATTTCAGTGCCTTGTGAGATTTTTAGGGAAAAAAAAAGCAATCAATAAAAATCATAGCTCTAATAATATACTTCGGAGCATCCTACATGTACTTGAAGAAGTAGGAAAACAGGCTTCAAATTGCTGCTTTGAAACAAGGAAAGAAAAGGGATTTCAGATTGGACTTCCAAAACTGAAGAGTCATAAGAAATTTGGTAATGCGTTGCCTTTAATCTCTCATGCTTATTTTATGCCACTTTGCATAAATAATTAAGTGTCCATGAGTATAAAAGAGAAATGAGAAGGACTTTATAGTTCTGTGGTCAGGATACTCACCTTAGAGTCTGGAAACATGCTTTCAATTTCCGCTCAATATTTGTCTGTTTCACACACTGGAGCAACAGTGCTATGATGTAGAGCAAAGATGCTGCTGCCTGAAATGCCCAGTACCCTTTTTCAGGGTTCAATGCATGCAAGTTTTCACATGGAGGAGAGAATTGACTGAGATTGCTGGGGTCCTCTGAGTGGCGATGGCAGACTCCCTCCCCTTTTAGCTAAGACACTGCCACATCCCATTCCTATCTGTCCAAGCAGTTCCACAAAGGCAGCCTAGATTCATGGTTACGTCTGGAAACAGCATATTTTGGAAGAGCATTGTTTTATATATTTAAATACACATAGAGGCAGATAGATTTTTCACCCTAATTTTCAACAAGAATTTTTCAAGACAGACAAAAATACGTTTCTGAGGTTGGCTGGTCTATATACCATATTCAGCACAGGCTAACCTTTTGCCATTTTCTAAATCATATATTAGACTTGGTTAAGCTTAAGGCAGCAGTTGTATATGAAGAGACTTACTTTTAAACTGCTGACACACTGTGAACTGTGAAAGCACTGGTAAAAAAAAATAAATTAGCGTTTCTCAATATAGGTCTCTAAAACACACACATAGTTTAAAATAAATTGACTGAACATTTAAAGCTGCTTAATTTTGGAATCAATTCCACATTTCAAATAATCTACCAGTTGAAACAGCTGAAGCATAAAATGTATTTGAAACTGAAGAAGTTTAAATATTGAATCAATTTTGACATAAATGTGTTTGCATATTAAGGCATTAAAAATGAATCCAGTTTAAATACTATGCTGATGAGAGAAAAAGCTGTGCTAAGGAAAAAAGATTAAGGTTGACCACTAAAATTACAACACACTCAAATACAAGAAAATCCTGGAGTTTATTATTTAATCTTAGTGAAACAGCTACAGCTAAAGGAAAAATCAGTAAGCATTGGTATGTAAAAGAGTTAGTAAAGCATTTGGGAGCACTGAATGGTGATGAGTTTCTTACTCAGATCTTACTCAATGTTTACCTGTTTTCCAGGGCCACCCTACAAAATCCTCTTCTAATTGCAGCTCTACTTTACTTTTTTTTTTTTTTTTTTTTAAGTTTAACTTCCCTCAGGAGTGAAGGAAGGGCCCACAACTTCAGCCTTCTACTCTCTAATGCCACTGCATTCACAAGCCATAATCTTTTGATATAACTAATGGATTGGGACTCAAAACAAGGTTTTTTTTCATGTAATCAAACACCACATAAACCTCTCCACAGTCTGCTGCAGACTGAAAGGAAATTGCTTGGGCCTACCACTCCACTTTCCAAGTAAAAGAATAAACTGCAGGTCATAGCAGGGTCTTGGTCCTCACTTGCCTATACCTGTATGTGCAGGATGCACTCTGGGCCATATGGGGAGGGGGAGGAAAGGGAAACAACAGTAGGGTGTAAAGTTCTGCAGGTGAAAGGAAAATAAATGCAGAGGGGCAAATGTGGTCAGGAAAAAAAATTGCATGCTGCCATAAGCAATTTCCTTGGGTTAAGAAGTTGGGCTAAATTAGGGCCCTCTGCCTTTTACTCACCCAGCTGCAAGAAGCTGGTAAGACTGGCACGAGAGAAAGGGTGTTATGGCTTCTCAGCTTAGTGCTGCTGCTAGAAGTAACAGCAGGTTCAGTAGCTCAGTCCACATTTTTCACCTGAATTCAGATGACTGAGTATTGCCGGATTTCATGCTATTTAGTCAATTACTCACTTGGGCTGCTCATCCTCTGTTGGGAAAGCTGCGCCCATCCTACCCCGTGTGTTGAATGCTCTTTGTATTCTACTTCCAATATTAATCACAGAGACAGAGGGAGATGATCATTCCTTAACTATTTCACTTTTGAAATTTCCCCTTTCTCCACTCCTCTGCCCAGTGCTGCTCCTGCTGCAGAGAAGAGCAGAGCTTAAATAGCACAGGTGTTTCAGATAAGGAGTGTGCTCAACAGGCAACAACACGGTGTCTGGGAAAACACCCTGCAATCATTAGCAAACACCACTAAGCCATCACTGTTGCAAGTTTTGGTACTCACCAAGTCTCCTGAGATCTTGTTGTCATTTCTGCTAGACTTCACAGCACTGACTTTTACTAACCTCAGCAGCAAAGCCCATATACCACCTCAACACCTCTCCCTGCTCTAGGTAAAAGAAGGTGGCATTTTTGTAAGGATGAATGAAACAAGGGTGTGAAGTCTTGCATATCTGAAATGCTGAGGCCTGTATTCACCAAAATAATCATTCCTCCAAAGACAGAAAGTCTATGGGGTAAATAATTCCCTAAGGAGAAGGATCTCTGGAATGGAGTCTGCTTACTGTTAATATTTCAAAGAGGATGGCAGTTTAAGAAACTTTGCACTCTCTGTGGGAAATCTCAAAAAAGTTATTTTTTACCAGAATTTTAATAACAGAAAAGTTTATGCATGACAAGAACTATTGTCTGACAATGTGAATTTGAAGGCCATTAAGCTGTGGTTATCAAGAGACAATGCTAAAGAAGAGTTATCTGTAGCTGTGCAATGTGCATTAGAAATGTAGTCTTCAGAGAAAAGCAAACAGTGATGCTTGATGGTAGGAGGTATAGAACTGTGTAATTCCTCACTGTAAGAGCAAGGCGCTCCCAATCCTATCACCTCCATCTGTGTTTTAGGTATTTGCCCACATATTTTAAATAACAAATGATGGAGCCTGGATACACAGTATCTTTCACTATTCTTCATCTTTATTTCTATAGATTCTTTGCTTATCAGGATGTCAGACAGTTTTACTTTGTGACATGTTATATGTCCCTTGAATACACTGACTGGAGCTTACTCACTAAGTTTTATTGGGTTTAGAGAAATAAGTATTAAGGAGTGGGAACAATAACTAAATAATTTTATCAACGGCTAGTTGATAATAGTTGATTAGTCTTTTATTTTTTGTTTAAAGGACATGTGATCCATGAAAATGGACGACCCAGGAAGTTGTTCCCGAAGTCTTATGAAAAAATTTGCATCACTTGACACAACAAAGGGCTTCATAGTCCCAGGTGCACAGGAGAACAGGCGTCCAGAGGGCAGCAAGACTGCGGCACCTGTTTAGCACTGCAGAGAGAAGATGCAGATGCTTTGCACATGCTGAAGAAAACTCCTCCAGGGCATGCTATTGTTTCTTTCTAGAACAAAGGCCCTTTTGAACCACAGGGGACAGGTGAGCTGTATCTCTCTACATGCTTCTGTGAGAGAAGTCCCACACAGAACTCATCTTGGTGATATAACACAATATCCTTCATTCTTTCAAGTGTAGGGGGTTTATAAGTTATTTTATTGGAGGTAAAATGTAATGAGCATTTTTGCCAGCCCTTTAAGTGCGAGGACTGGCTGTGTTGGACATCTCCTCAGCAGTTCTGGAGCACAGGATAGCCTCCTGCTGTATGAATTTCTTTTAATTTCCTTCATTCATTTGCTGACATCCTTTCCTTCACCCTTTATCACACATGAAGCATTTTCTGAGTGTGAGAGGGAAAGAACTCAATCCTACTTCTTCCTATTTCAGACTGAATAAGTTAAATTGCCATGGTTACCTCTCCTGTGTTTCTAGGCCTTGAAATACATCTCTATTTCACTTTAGTTTTCAAAGCTCAAAGCTGAGCTCTAGACAAATTTAGGAAGACTTTTCATCAGGATATTAGCTCCCCTCCCAGAATTCCCCTTTTGGGTTTTGTTCATGCCTCCAGCTTCCTTCTGTGCCTGTTTAAACCAACAGTTGCAGCAAACCTCCAAATCAACAGCCTTGTCAGGGTGAATAATCTAAAATTAATGTGCACTTGTCGACATGCATTACTGTTCATGACAGAGATGCGTTGCCTGCGCTGGCTGCAAACTGACAATCCTTCAGAAGAAGTTTCCTCACTGCGGTCCAAGGGGTGATGGAGAACTGGGATTAGGCTGGGACTCGGAGTTCAGATGATAAATACAATGGTTCCTGACACATAAGACTCAGAGTGAATTCACCGAAGACCAGGCTGCTTACATTTTTTCCTGCTGTTTGCTTTATTCTCGCTGGTGATGGTTGTCGAATTTATACAGCACCCTCTGAGAAATCATCTAAATGGGTTTTGAACATCTTGTTTTTACCACCCTCAATTTCAAGTTGTAGAGCAGAAGCGTGAATAATCCAGCACACCACCACTGATACATTACAAATGTATACTTTAACTTTGTGCAGCTCACACTTCAGTTTTTTTCCTATACCTAGCTCTTGGAAGCCTTTCTTGTCAGCCAAGTGTGCTCTTTTGCAGTGATGTGGGTAAGCTGCAGCAAGAGAAAGAGGGCTTTGGACCCAGAGAAATAATCAGCATTCAGCATATTGCTGCATTTTTAAAGTTAACTGTTATGGAATTAATGAATTCTTCTTCATGAATACCAAAGGACTCGGTCTTTTGCAATTTAATAGGTAACAGAGTCACTTTAAATAAACTGCCGCTAAGCTTTCATATGTCAACACAATTGTATGAAAATTGAGAAAGGCTTTTATTTTTGTTTTAGCTTAAACTTTATCATTCCCTCACTTTCTGGTCAGCCACAGCTTGGACTGGACTCTTTTGTTCCCAAATCTTTCCATTCCATGATGACCTGGCAATAGTAGGTTGGTCGTTCAGACATGGATGCCCTCATGGGGTACCCAAAGCACTTTTGAAGGTTCAGAAGCAAATGGTATCTCCTGGTAGGGGGATATATCTGGTGAGAAAACATGTGCATCCTTCATACTGAAGGCAGCTGCAGCTTGGCTGTATGGGTCCCTTCAGGCAAAGACAGCCCTGAGTGCTCAGGCTTACCCCATCAGCAACCTGCTTCACCCAAATCAGAGCTAATCCCACACCCTTTGAGACAGGTGGTTCGTGGGAGCCTGAGTCCTGCAGCCCTCATCTCCACACCTTACACCAGCTCCCACCCAGCTTGCCCCCCAGTAAGGCCACCATGGGGAAGAGAAGAGCCTTTCTCTTCTCCATGCTGCTGTGCACCAGGGAGGAGACACAGATGCTGACATTTTAGTGCCTATCTTCCCGACTACTCAAGGCAACTGAGGCTTTTGCCTTGGGAAATACTGGCCAACTGCCTTGATCTGGCCGGATGAATCCTCGGCTGGGAAAGGCATGCCCCTGGGAAAGACTGTTCTGTTTTCCTGGTGCTCTCCTGAGATGATACGGCAGTCTGCCTGCCCACTCCTGCACCCATCCAGCCACTAGGAAGCTGGAAGCGCATCTCTCTGGCTGGCTGATCTTGGGGTGGCAGCAGGGGTAAAATGTAGGAGAGGCAGCTCCTGGCAGTCAGAAAGGAGCAGCCTGCTCATTGGGAAAGTGCAGCCTGCCTGCAGGGGGAGATGTGACTGAGGGGTGAAAGGAAAGAGCAGGCAGAGACAGAGAGACTGCAGAGTTTGGGGCAAAGGGTGAAAACACCACGGAGCACTGGTGGCATGTGAACAGCTTTGCAGGCAGGAAATAGCATCCCCTGATGTATCCCTGAGAGATGATTCTAGGTAATTTCTGGGAAATTGTAAATTACTTTTCTTTATTGTTTTCCCCCACTCTCTTTCCACTTTTCTATGAAGAAAATTACCTAGAATTTACTAAGCTGCACCACCAGCTAGTTGGCAGCTTTCAGCATATTTGGGAAAAACAATTCTTTGGCAGGACAGCACACAGGTTTGTATCTCTGAGATGACATTGTAATAATACGCCAAGGGGCTCCGACTGGCATCCCAGGAGATTAAACATAAAGGAGTTACCAGCAGTGTCTTCTCACAAGGGATTTAATGCCTTAGAAATACATGTTCCCGGCTGGTACTGAAGAACAAACACCTCAGCTGTCCTTGGCTAATGCTGTGTGGCCCATCTCTTCATCCTTTGCTGACTGCAAACAAAGCTGAGGTCTGGATATGAAACATGCCATTTATTGCTATTGCTTTGAGACTCTTGTCTATGCAGGGAGAAGCACAATGAAGGAGATCTGAATTTCGAGAATTTTAGGGACTGGAGGTATAAGAGCTTATATATGAGAGAACTAAGAGCAAGCCATTAAACTACAGAAATTAGCTCCCAGAATAGAATGAAATGTCATGGCTAGGCACACTCATTTCTATTGTGAATGTTCCTACAAAAGTCCTGTGAAGTGTAAAGGTATTGAAATTTTAATAGTAAAAGTGTCCAACTTGTGCACTCAGAAAAACTTTTATCTTTAAGGTTTCAGTGGAGGGATGACAACAGGCAAAAAAGTTCAAGGAGCACTGTTTATTTAGAAGGGGAAAAGGGTCAAACCCAGGTGGAGTTTGAGTGATGGCTTTAAGGGCCTTCTGATCCTCCAAATCATTGCCTCCAGCACACAGTTAATACTGGTCTGAGAACAGGCTCTGGGCAGCTGTAGGCTCTGATGTTGCCCTGTGTTCTCTGTTCACTGCTCTGCAGGTTCTGGGGACATGGAAAAGCAGGGAACAAAATAGAAGTAGTCCCTGGCAATTATTTTCCATGGAGAGTATCAGGCTTTTAATGACACACATCACACCACGTAGTATTTGTTTTGTACATCTTTCCATAGAAGGTGGGTGAGCCAACCTGCCTTTTTTTCTCTTTATTTTCTCTTTTGCGAGGCTCTCTGAAGACAAGCTGCTGGGAGGCACGATCAATATACTGACTACCTGCTGCCTATTAGAGTACAGGTTACACCTCATCAGGTTGTGCTATGGCATGTGCCTAGGAAGACAACATGAGGTGAGATCATGTCATAGAAATTAACACTGCAGAAAGATATTTTCTTGATTCACAGCAAGGCATTAACTTATACATCTGAGTGGTGGATTAAGGGCTTCCAGCAGTGAGGTGGGGAGGAAGTAAGAGAACAAGCTGCCAACTGGTAAATATCCACTCTAATTTTGCAAATGCAGGTATTTCATGTCTTTACTAATCTAATTGTGAATGCAAACTGGATTACTGCATCTGACATGACAAGAATAAAACAGCACCAACAGACTCTTGAAGTTAGCAGAGTGGGTTCAGTAGAGAAATTACATTGCTGATACAAGTCACTTTCATAATAAAGGGAACTCCTAAAAAGGAGAAAAAAAGAAAGTGGGAAAGACGGAAAAAAAGAAGTAGACAGCCTTTTTCCCTAAATGAGAAGCACAACTAAAGGCTAATTCTTTTCACACTAAGAACAGACAATTTTCCCTTCTGATGCTCACTACATCACAGAAATTAGTGAGACCATCTATGACCACTTGACAGGAGAATATAGGGAAGGACGTTGAAATTACCAAGGGCAGGGTAGCATATTCACAGGGATTAGAAAAGATGGGCTCAGCAGAGGTTCCCAGATGTTCAGGGGGAAAATCTATGGAAGTGCTGAGGGTAAAGACAAGAGCTGTAACGAAGCAGACCTCCTCAGATTGGTTCTAAAAGGGATCTTACCTGACTTTCCAATGCCCTCTGTTTGGGACAGCCATTTAAATTACTACAGAGTTACTGTAAAGAGAAAGCACTCAAAGTGGGTTTATTACTGATCACCTACTATACAGAAGTGCAGAGCAGTAGAGAGTCTTGTTCTGAAATCTACTTTATCTATTGTGTCATTTTCTGGTTACTAACAGAAGCTTTATGGCCAGCAAAGCTACTTTGTTTCTCTAAGCTCCTCTCTCCTGTATGTAGCATGTCTGAGGGGGTCCTCAAACTACCTAAATCAAACTACCTCGACTTAACTGCCTGGAAGAAGAGGAGTTGGACCTCACTCTAACCTGCAGACTGTTTTTCGGCTGCTACAAGAATAAAAGATAACAAAAGACTGAAAACACGCCAAGAGAGTGATTGCATAAAGAAAGGCTCTAAATCAGAGAAGGAACAAGAGAAAAAAAACAATCAAGCAGGTTAAAGAAAGTTAAAGTAATTAAAAAATCTTTTACAGGTGTCTTCTGTGGAGAAACTGGGCTGAAAGCCAAAACGGAAAAGCTGTGACAGCAAGGAGCAACAGATCCCACAGAGACAAAATGGGAGAGGAGACTGTCTCTGCAGGAGTGGTGAGGAGAAAAACAAACCATTACCATTGTTATGGAAAAGAACAAAATAAAGTGAAAAAGTAAAGGACAGAAGTTATTTTTCACAGGCATTGGAATTAATGGCTCTCATAATCCCTCTCTCCCTCTCCCCTGCCCCAAACAAGGATGCACTGCCTTTGCTAACAAATAAGCACGACTGGGGTTGAGAGGCTGCTTTCAGGGAGGTTTGTGGAGTACCAAGGCTTCCTATCAGAAAGCCAGTCTCCTCCACTGTGGCAGGTGGCAGGACGACTGCTCACAAGCCCTTCCACTGGGGAAGCTGGGAGCAACTGTCACAGGATGGCAAAAGAAAATGGTAGGACACTGAGCATAGCATGTGGAGGTGAGGAACAAGGAGCAGGAGACGTGGAGGACTTGGGGATAGGAAGCAGACAATGACAAACAATATGAAATCATCAGCCCCAACCAGTGCTGCACCTGAGTGCATGGGAAACCTGCCTTCAGGAATGAAGTTAAAGAAAACATTTAACAATCAAACTTGTCAGGCCTGAAATCAAGAAAAAAGAAAAAGCAAGAGCCAAAGAGAAGATAGAAAACACCAAGCCTAGAAGTGCTTGAAGCTACTGCAGAATAAAATTAAAGCAGGAAACTGTAAAGCACTACATATAATGAAAGAGAGCCAAGTGACCATGGCCACATGCTGATCTCTGTTCGTCTTAGCTGGTCGTCTCCAATAAAGTTTACCATGAGGCACAGCAGGACACTTCAGTATTAAGAACTCTTTCTGGAATTAAAAAGCAAAGATGGTTTGAAAGGAAAGCCAAAACATTAATGGTGCTTGTTTCATTACAGTCAGAGGTTTTGGTCATCTCCCATGTTGTCTATAATCAAAGATAGACTGTTGCGTCTGTCTTTGCCTCTCTGCACCAGACCACAACAGCACTGAGACAGAGCAGGCATCCTTATGTTCAGGTACCATGAGGGCTAATTTGCCTTGGCTGACAATGTTGCTGCTTACTTCTAGTTTTCTCTCCACTGGCAATTGCTAAAGTAACTGCATTTTTAGCTTGGGTGCAGCAAGCTTCTAGTTACAAGTTTCTCATTCTAATATGTCATTATCATTAAAAATGTCCTGTCTACTTCTATGATGGGGAAATATTATACTTTAGGGCATATTTGGCTTCTGTTTGCAATAAAGCCTTAAGTAATTTCATTTCAGTCACAGAGTTGTTTCTTAAATCTCCCTCCTCTGAAGCCTTCTATCAAGCTTCTATGTTGTTTTGGGGAGAGGTAAGGGAAGCCATGGCTGACATTTTTCCCCCAAGAGAGGTCTGACTTAACTAATCAGAAGACTGAAAAAACCAAAGTACAAGGAAATAAACCAATAATAACCTAAATGTTTAAGCAACCTGGCTTTAGCTCAATTTATTGAGAACAAAACTTGCCCCTAAACTTTCAAGGTACTTCATAGGCTCAAAACACAACTCTTCCCTAGGTTATTCTAGATATCAACTGAGCTAGAATTTTGCCCTACTTAGAAATTGCAGAGATAAGAGACATGAGGCTGTTAGAGGGGACCCTGCTTGAGCAGGGAGGTTGGACTAGATGACCTCAAGTGTTCTCTTCCAATGTTATCCTTTCTGTGTTTCTGCGATTCCATAATGGAGCTTCAATTCCTGGAAAACATGTGCTAGTTTTGTTGGTATTCAAATAATACCCAGTTTTAAAATCTATGAGCCCAGAAGGGCAACAACAAAATGACTTTGCCTACACAGGAAAACAATACTTCCAAGTCCATGCCTGGAGCTCTAGAACTGGGCTAAAGAATTACTGAATACTCTCCAGAGCAAATCTTCCCACATGGGAGCATGACATGGCATCCAACAAATATCATTCCTGGTTTGTCCTTTTGTACATCACACTACCAATCCCAGAGAATAATTAATGCATTTCCTTTAGACCTTTTTCTTTTGGATTGATGAGAAGCCAGACTTGGCCAAGATCTGTGACAAGATGGCAAGTGGGTCTTAGGTTTTGTCCTAGAGTCTGAGTCATGACTCTACAGAAGATGGCTGTGCTCACCTAAGTGGTCCTACCAGTACCCTTCGCTCTCACAGTGACTGAGAAGGTAGTTTCCCAGAAGATTTTACCATTTAACTCTTCACTAATGAAAAAACTAATGGCAAAACACATCACACAAAGATTATAACAATTTTCTGACTTCTTCTATAATCTGAGTTTGCACTTCTGGACATTAGGTAAAAAGCCTCATGTTTTCTAGCAATCTCCAATAATTTAGTTACACATATAGATGTACTGAACACTTGGTTTTGTCTCATAGGGGAATAAAAAGAAAATAAAAGGGAGGAGAAGGATGGGGAAATGGAAATGGTAAAAGGAGATGGGGAGAGGGAAGGAAAGCAATTAAATCAAAACTAACCAAGTTATAGCTAGATGGATGGAGTCTACACTCTGCAAATACAGATGCTGCAATACCATGATTTCATACCATCGCCTTAGTGCAATTTTACAATACTATTCTAGAAAAGCCCTGTCTCAGGGCTTTGTGCCAAACATAGTAACAGAACTGCCCCCATCTCCAGTGAAATCCATCTCTCTGCCCTGTCAGTCCCTACATAAGGAAGATGAAGGAGAAGGACAATCCTTTGTCTTTCCAACTGGCTGCTCTTACCCATCGGCCAGGGGGTTTGCAATGCCATGGCATTTTACAAAGCAGCATTTCCTGATGATGCCAGATGGAAGTATTACATGGGGAGGTTGTAGCTCAGGTTGGAATTGTCTAATAGTGCTGGCTGCAATTCAAATGCAAGCACTGTCCAGCTAACTCACTCATCCCAATTAAAGGTCACGGCATTACATGGCACTGCCCGCACTGATACACGCGCTGGAGTCACAAGGGGATGACAGCTCACATAACAGTCCTTGAAGATGCATCGGTGCAGAAGAAGCTCCTCTAATAAAACTTAAAGGAGACCAAGGGATACACGACTGATTAGACAAATCAAGTTAATAGAACTGATTTAAAACATTCTTAATTTTATTATTCCTGGCTAATTATTTTTTCCAGTAGGAAAGAGAAAAACTGAGAAGTCAAGCAGTCAGAACTAATGAAGAAATATTTCACATTAACTGTTTGCATTAACTGTTTGCATATGGAGTGTTATGATTAATCAGAAGGGTACAAACCCAGTGAGTTAATTGCATGTTGCTCATTACAGATTCTGAGACTAGGACTAAAGCAATAAATGGACACAGAGCCAAATTTAAACATGAAGTAGCATCACTGATTACCCTGAGGTTTTTAGCAGCGAAACACAGATTCAGATCTGACTCATGGTCTCCTTTCTCTACTTGGTTTGCCCTATTTGGACAGGTAATTAGGTCAGCTGAATAACCTATTCTTTGGTTTTAGCACATAAATGAAAAGCTTTGTTCACCAGCTCATTGTGAGCCTCATCCCACTGAAGCAAGGGCCCATTCAATCACTGACTCCAAGAAGTTAATGACTTTGCCCTATATTTTCTGGAGAGGGAATTTGGTTCTTCATTTGAGGGGCAAGGAAAGAAAGAAAGAAACAGTCACTAAAAGGGACAGGCTAAGGTAAGAAGTCTGAAAAATATTCTGTTGGTTTATGGTTATGGACAGCACCAGCAGCACCAATGTATAATGCAACCCTAATGAACACAGATTTTAATTGCAGGTTAGCATTAGTTATATTATTAGTATTCAGTAGCTATTAATAATTTTTTAAACAAAAGTGTATTACCCTGTTAACTATGTAACAATTAATATTCCTAAATACTTGTAATGAACAGTTCAAGGCATGTTTTTTTTCTAGGGAGATACCTTTGTATTTGAGATGATCATCTGCTTGAGGAGTGGATTACAGCAGGTACATAGGGACTTTCTGAAAGTTAAGCAGGCATTTAACTGCTGTCATGCGGTGGGATGGACTTCAGCACCATTAAATTCACTAAGGCATGTTTTTTTAAGCATGTCTTCAACTGAACAGAGACAGTGCCAGAGGATGGGGTGCTACTGAAAAACAGTATCACACTTCTGTCTCAGTTTTACTGCATGTGGAAGAGTTGAATTACATTCATTTTTAAATTGGCCAGTCCCACATTCAACACTTGATAGTCCCATTTTTCAACAAAAACAAGAGGAATATTCATGTGCAGTTTAGGCAGGTTTTTTCTGCATGCCAGTGTTTCTCTGCTCCCTCATCCTTCTGAGAATATGATCCCTTTCAGTAACTGCACCATTTAAAGCATGATCTTGTAAAGAAATGACATAATTTTACCATCGTTGTGTCTATGGAAGAAGCACCATATGAATGTTGAAGGACACTGTGGACTGGGGACCTCGATGATTCTAGATAAAAACATATTACAGGAGGGAATGACCCTCCAGTGTCTGTGGAGCAGGGTCTGGGCAGGCACACTGCCCATGGGGTGATCAACCTCTCTGCAGATACAGTCCAGTACATCAGATTTACAGCCCACGTCCAACTTATCTGCAAGCAAAGAGTAGTCGGTTTCTGGACATGCAGCAGTCTGGGGTGCTGAGGAACTTGTTGACACAAAAATACAGAAAATACTTTTCCCCCCTGAAGGCTTTCCCATCTGAGGTCTGGGATTGGATTGCCTATACAGGACTGCATAACACAGGACCATCTCTATTATCAAACACAATCCTAGCACAGACAGATGGATCTCCAGGGCCTTTCAAGGTTGGAGCCCTGGATGATCACACACTCACAGCCTGCTCCTTAAGACAGGAATTTCTATCTATGCCTATCCATCGTGGCTACTCATAATTAGTTTGAAACCTGTTGGCTTATTTCAATTTGAGTTATTTCAGCCAGTTTTAGCTGGCTTGATTCAGAGCTGTCAGCAACAGAAATCATAGGGCCCTACACATATTATATAAAATTGCATCAAAGAGAAGAAAGACCCAAAAGAATGTCCCATTGAGAGAAAACCAACAGCAAGTTCTGCTCTTGTTAATTTTCATTCTGGTCTTGGCCTCTGCTGGGCAGCCTGGGGATGTGGCTGGCCAAATAGCTCATGAGTAGCTTGGACCTTGCCATGGAGCAGGTCCCTGGGGCTTTTGTGTGGACACTGATGGGGCGTGGGGAGGGAAATTGGAGATGTTGTCAGGGTGGCTGAGACAATAGGAGCCAGAACAGAGGCAATAAGGCTGCACCAGAGGAAGTACATGCATTTATGACTATAGAAAACAAATCTACAAGACTCCAGGCTTTTTAAATTGTGCTGCTCCTGGAGCAACTTGTTAAATTTCATTATACTGACTGTTTCTCTTCTTACTTCTCATTTGGAAGCTCTATGATACAAATCCCCAGTGAGCTTTCACATCTCACTATGGGATGAAATTTAGCATTTAAGCGCAAGGAATTTATTTTACCTTTGTGGTCCCTAGTGACTTTATTCAGTATTCTTGTAAGCCTGATTTTTGCTGCCTGAAATATTCTGTAGTCATTTGTCACCATTACCTATTGCTTTACTAATGTTACTTAGGTAAATTATTATAATACCAGCAAAAGTATTTCAATATTTCCTTTACAACACTGTTTAAAGTAGTCTAAGCAGAATTAGATTAATAAAACATGTGTCTTTCAATATAGTTCAAAGTAACTTAGCAAGATATGTGCGTGCCCTTTAATTCTGCAGTAACAAGCAGAGTGTATAAAGGCTGATTTTAACCATCAGGGCAAGTAGAGACATCTATTTTGCTTGAAAATCAGCCTGTAATGTAGGAGGTCCAGTTCATCCTCAAGCATTTTGGTTACTGTTAATAACATCTTTCACTAGGCAAAAGTGCCAAGACTCAAGTTCAAGAGCCAGATTTTGCTTTAAACAGCTTAAACTGTTCTGCTTTTCTGTATAACTTCCTTTTTCTGCATCCTATATGATCCTATAGGCAATAAGAGCACTGGTCCCATTTCTCTACTAGTCCAGGCATGCACATGGTCTGGTTCCCCCAAAGCAGTCTTCATAGCCTATACAAGAAATGCCTCTCTAAGATATGCTCCAGTTTACAGTCACATGACTCCTGAAGGCTCACTTCCAGATGCTCATTGGCATTTAACAATGCTGAATTAATTCACAGATAACTGTAATCTATTTATTCTCAGGTGCCCACTTTCCAGAGAAAACTACATTACCAACATTACAATACCGTTACCATGACTTATTGCTGCCTTAACTCTTCTCTTTCTAGTATACCTTGTCTGAACACAGCATCTATGCAGGTTCTCAAATCACAGGAGCATCAACTTTGCTTTATTTGTTTGCTCCCCATGCACACGCAACACTATCTGAATTTAACAACAACAATAATACAGCATTGCAATGGAAATCTAAGTGAAGATACAAGAATAAGGTTGTGTCTTCTGCAGCAATTCAAAAACAATGTTATTTTTAAATTGATTCCTAGTACTTATTAAGAACAGTTCTTACGTCTTTATTAAAAGTAAAATAATATAAAGCACAGTACTTTAACGGCACTTTAAAGAAAATTTACTCTCGACAGCATAAAAAAAGTGGCGAAAAAATAGTTTTATCTACTCTTTATGTGTATGGAGCTTTTGGGATATACCCTGTGACATACAGAACCTGACCAGAGGATCTTTGACTATTTGTTGGCCAGGTCAAATACATGTAAAAAAAAGCAGCTCATAATTCTTTGAAAAAGTTTCCACAGAGACCAATACCAGTGTAAGATGTAGGGTATCTCCCTTTTTCTCCAAGATCAACTGATATTGTCTACCCTTTCCTATATGCATTAGTAAGCCTAATATTTCAACAGAATTCAGCAAATATATCAGCAAATATTTCATGCTTGAAGCTTGGAATCAGCAATGGCTGAAGTCTGCTGTCAGAGGCATCTCTGCACTTACACAATCACAGTCTTTCCCCGTAAACTTGCATGGAATGTCTTGTATTCTCATTTCAGAGGAAGGGAAAAGCAAAGGAAAAGGAAACACAATTGCTACAGGCTCCCATTTTTATCCAACTGCAACAAACGTTGCCCATTGGTCTGAACTGAGCAAGTCAGGATATCTAACTATTTCATTCAGGCAGATGAGAAAGTACCACTTTTTCCTTGCATATACCAGTCTTTTCTATGAAGTAATTGCTTTTACTAGCATCCATTGCAATGCACTCCATAAATTGGGAAGAAATACTCTTGAAGGCTTGAAGCAACACTGAACACAATTTCAGAGGCCTTCTGCATAAGTGAAATCAACAACCCATGCTAAGTTATTATTAGAAGTTCAAGGTGGAATTTCTATCGCAGAAAAAAAAATAATTTCAATACCCTTGAGTCAAAGTCTTCAGTTGCACTCAGAAAAAACCCTATCTTTATATTTGTTCTGCCTTGCTTTCCTAATCCTGACGTGAATGAGCTCCCCAGAGGGATTTCCATGTTGTTGCAGGAACTCGTCAGAAGAGTGCAGTGTATAGTAACAGAGAGCAATGCTGATGTCATGCAACAAGTCCTGTGAGCAGAATTAATATCCTTCATTAGACAGGCTGATATAGCTGAAGCAAAGTTATGGGTCCAAACACTTGCCTAACTTTATCATCTGGCCCAACAAAGGTTGGTACCTCTTCTCGCTAAGGTCCCTGTGCTAGTCAGAGGTGCAGTAAGCACCTTCCAGTGCGAGGCTGGACTAGATGTCTTCTGTAAGACACAGTGTGCAGGCTGTCTACAGCGCTAGGTGAGATGGTGCCACATAAAGTTACCTCCATCTCAGGAACTTAGTGAAACTTTTACAGCAGAGTACATCTAATGGATGCTACTAAAAACAAATTAATTTTGTCAGAAGAAGTAAGTAGGGTGAGCACATCAACTATATTTCAGTACTTACATTCTGCTCTAATTCTAAACTAATACACTTTGTATATAATTTCGTAACCAAGAAGCGTAATAGAATCTAATATATTAATGTTTAACACTTTTCATCCTCTATACTGTAGCCAGATAGCTTCTTACAATTACTACTACTAATTTTTTTTCTTTTTTTTTTTGTGTTTGTTTTGTTTGAAATAATACACATAGATTCATTAAGAAATGCAGTGTAACACACCGGGTGTTCACACTTTTCCTTGTCTATCTTCTGCATGAAGAAAAAGGAAACAGAAAAGGGTCACCTAATATGACTAGAAGATGCATGCACATCTAAGAACGAATACTAACTGCGTGCTCAAAAGAAAAATTAATGCATTAGAGGAGGCATTAGTAATGTAACACTATGTTTTTTAGAACAACTCACTGCAAGAAAGAAAGATAGTGAGGACAAAAATAAAATAAAACAAGCAAGCAAAAAAAAAAATTTCTTCATACAAGCTAACTATTTGTAGCAGTAATATTGGAGTGTTTCAGTCAGTCTCAAAACAGTCTGATTGAATGATTATCAAATTAATTATCTACATTAACTGAAAAGTTAAGAGCCCAGGTTGAAATCTAATAAACCACACTGCATGAGGATGCTTAAAGATAAATCACAGCTTGTGACTCTGTAAGCATCATTTATTTTAAAACACTGCACTGTTTCTGCAAATTACATTTATTAAAGCTATGCAAAAGCTTCAAGTCTTTTCAAAGGCAAGAAAATTTTGATTGTCCTGATTCTTGTTATTTAAGATGTACCTCACAGAATCACAGAATGGGTAAGGTCTTGTGAACCTCCCAGCTCAAGCAGGGTCATCCTAGAGCACACTGCATAGGATTGTGTCCAGATGATTCTGAAGTATCTCTAGTGATTCTTGAATATCTACACAACCTCTCTGGACAATCTGTTCCAATGTGTGGTCACCCATGCAGGAAAGAATTTCTTCTTCATATTCAGGTAGAACTTCCTGTGCCTCAGCTTCTACCCAATGCCTCTTATCCTATTGCTTGGCAGCACTGAGAAGAGCCTAGCTCCATCCTCTTGACACCCTCCTTTGGATACTTATAGACATTGTATATGGACATATTGATGAGGTCCCTTCTCAGCCCTTTCTTCTTAAGCTGAACAGGCATACCTTCCTCTTAAGAGAGATGCTCCAGCCCCTTAAGCATCTTCATAGCCCTCTGCAAGACTCGCTCCAGGAGGTCCATGTCTCTTGTACTGGGGATCCCAGAACTGGACACAGGACTCATCAAAACAGAGTAGAGGGGCAGGATCACCTGTCTTGACAGGCTGGGAATGCTCTCCCTAATGTACCCCAGCATACCACTGGCCTTCTTGGACACAAGGGCACACTACTGACTCATGGACAGTATGCTGTCCACCAAGACCCCCAGGTCCTTCTCTGCAGAGCTGCTTTGCATCAAGTCGGCACCCCAGCCTCTCCTGGTAAAAGGGCTTATTCTTCATCAGGTGCAGGACCCTGCAATTGCCTTTATTAGACCTCAGCAAGTTCTTCTCTGCCCATCTCTCCAGCCTGTCAAGGTCCTTCTGAAGGGCAGCACAGCGCTCCGGGGTATCAGCCACCCCTCCCAGGATTGTGTCATCAGTGAACTTGCTGAGGAGGCATCTGTCCCTTCACTCAAGTCACTGATGAAAAAGTTAAACAATATTAGGCCCAGTATTGAACCTTGGGGGACACCACTAGTGACAGGCCTCCAACTAGACCCCGTGACATTGATTACAACCCTCTGGGAACTGCTGTTCAGCCAGTTCCCAATCCATTTCAATCTGTGTCCTCCCCAGTAATTCTTAGTGAAACGTGTTTGGCACGGTCACGCTGCGGGGGGAAAATATGGGTCCAACTGTTTGCCCAGGCTTGATCCCATCTTTTCCTATTTTCCCTCTTTAGCTCACAGCCCCAAATGCATTTGCACCACTTATTCCCCTAAAATACAAGCCCAGACACACGACCCTCTGTGTATACAGGTACTGTCAATTTTTATTTGCTATCCCTATGTGAAGGTGTCCAGGGAACAGTCAGCATAGTCTCAGCTGCTGCTGAGGCTGGAAATGTGGCCACAGGGTTGTATCTTATGCAGAGACGCACCCAGCTCTGCCCAAAATACGGGAAGGAGGATGCCAAAGTCCACTAATATACCATGTCCTATCAGCCCTTCATTAACAGCCAGGGCAACTAAGAGAAGCAAGGCTGACCAGACTGTTGCACAGCTTCCCCCTCCTCTCCCAGCTGGCAAGACCTTGGGCACCGGGATTGTGCCAGGTTGAGGAAGTGTGGGAAGTCACAGGGTGTGAGAAAGCAGCGTCCTAACCACTATTTCCACAGGGTTTGTGGAAGAGCCCAGTGCTACCTGACAGCACGGCTCCAGTTTTGAAGGGCCCCATGTTCTGCCCTGATTGGCCACTCTTCACCTCGACCACTGGGCACCTGAGGGATGTGGAGGAGCCGCAGGGATGTGTGGCTGCCAGCAGCTTCCTGGTGAGGGAGGGTGGCCTGGGGGCCAGGAGGCAGGTGGTCCTGGCATGGGAACTGTGCTCCTGTCCCATGCAGGGACATGGCACATGTGCACACTTGAATGACGTGCATACTCAGGACCCACAAGGTTAATTACAATGCCACCTGTAGGAGGTACTTTCCCACAAATACTAACCTTCTGCTTTTTCCATATGCTCCCATATGGTCCAATTTTTCTTCATAATCGGAGTTGTACTAGAGCTAAGAAATGACAGCAAAGCTTTACTTATGTGTTTGTAATGCCAGAACCAGAAGTCATCTGACTTTGAGAAATTAAGGGTTTTCAAAAAATAATTTTAATTTAAATAAATTTCACCTTTTCCTTCCATACTGCAACTTCTTAGAAATAATTTGCATTCATGAGATTCATGCAATTTGTTAGACTTGGTCATGAAATATTTTCAGCTGTGCATTGCAGGAGGTCAGCGAGAAGGCTCAGGTTGCCTTATCTGGCATCCTTTCCATAGCCTTCTCACTGTGCACCCTCACTGCAGTCCAAATATGCTCAGCTCTACAAATGTAGAAACATTACAGAAATCAGATACAATCTCTATTAATCTTGGGAGAAGCAGAAAAAGCAGTTTGATTGTGATGTGCTAAAAACAAAGTATTAATGTGTGATATAATACAGAACAGTATTAATCCTTCAAATAATAGCTGGAATAAGCACACATGTTCTTAATCAATTGCTACTAATTGTTATCAACAGTATAAAAAAATCAGATAATAAAAATGCTTGCAGTGTCTCAGGTTTCTCTACACAGTATCTGAAAACAGACTTCGTTACCAAATTGGCTGAAATCTCCCTGGTTTTAGAGATGTGCAAATGGTTGTGAGAGGAATGCCCGAAACAAGTCACTTCTAGAGAAGCTTTGAACAATAAACGGCCTCTGTTTTTCGGTGAATTGTGCATATGCACACAAATGCTCATCCATAAAGTGAATTTAAAATAATCCTGATGGGAGTGAGAGAGGGGGAGGGACACATGGAAATAACCAGGCAGACTTTGACCCTTTGTGTCAGAAAACAAAGCCTTCTAGTTCAAATCTGAGATAGCAGTTCCCACTTGACATGGTTTCAACAGTCACACACGCCTTCTGGCTTAAGCCTGTCCCTAAAGGATACTAAGACCAAGCATGGCTTGCTTGCAAGCTACCCAAGCACAACATGATGGTTTTAAGTGGAAACAAATGAATGGAATAGATGTAATTAAAAATCCAAACTGAATTAGGCAAAAATTGCTACAGCTTCACTTTACAAAGTCAGTGAAGGGCATAGAACGGAGCGCCTGGAATAGCTATTTGGCATAGGGTCACTATGAAGATGAATTAGGGTTAATTTTCCACTGGAGTGTAGGTCAGGCACTGTGCTGTGACAGAACACTCATTTTACTGGGTATGTTTTGGCCTACTTACAATTTTAGAAAATAAATATTACAATGTTAAATTAAATATGCTCTGTGACAAGGACTTGCAACTGTGGGAGAATGTGATTTATATGCAATTGGCTCATATATACCATCTAATATGATATGCACAGTGTAATGAAAGCTCAAGGGTCTGATCTGCAGTGCAGAAATGCTTTATAATCCTCTTTCAGGTTGCACATTGTTTTTATTTCCTCTTTTCTTCTGTTTCTTTCTTTCTTTCTTTTTTTTTTTTTTTTTTAATGACTACGTGAGTTAATTAGTGGTTATGTACTCTGTCTCTTTGCCTGGCCTAGCTTATCCCTACTGCAATAAATTTCTTTTCTTTTCCTCTCCCAAGGATCATTACAACTTTAGCCAGGACTGTCAACAAAACTAATTGAAAGCCACCTGCTTTTAGGATCTTAAGGAAAAACAGCAAAGTTAAGAAACAAAATTCAATCAACTTCCTAATAGTCTGTAATTACTTTTAATTCACAGAAGTGCAGAGGTAGAAAACCCTACACAAGAGCTTTTTTGTTTTCACTGCTGGCCTTATTGTCCAGTCCACCCTACATCTGAATAATTAGAAATTATTATTTTTGTAACCTAAATCTCTCATCATTCTTTAAAGTGGGACTAATATCTTTACATGTTTTCAACTGAGCTCCACAAAAAAGAAAAGTACTTGCAAATAGCCTTCCTATTATAAACTGATATATTCCTTTTGCTGAACATTTCGGTTCTTTTAATCAGGTCTAGATTCAGCAGAACTTTTAAAGATGCCAAAGTCCACTTAAGCACTTACACAAATGATCTAAATCTTACTGCCTTTGATGACATTCAAACACCTGCAGAAATCTGGGGAAAGGCTGACCATGCAGGACTGAATAGATATGGATTTCCTGAAAGTGGCCTTGGTACCCCAGCATACAAAACCCTTTCAGCACACTCTGAACTTCAGGCAGGTGACTAAGTACTACTGAAGTCGACAGGAAATAAAAATGTGCTTCAAGATAGGCACTTTTCTATCATTGCCTAGAAGTGCATGCTTTAGTTGAGTGAGCATGAGTAAAGGAAACATTCTCGAGGTAGCTTGATGGCTGAACAGTTTCTCCAAACTAGTTTTCCAGATAGTTCTTAATTGTGGAAAAGGATAAGAGTGCCTGATTTATTTCTGTTAGGCCAACTGAAGCAAAGTGCTGAGAAAATCAAAACCAAGAGGGGAACAAGAGACAGAAGGGACTAACGACTATTTGTGTTACTGCAGGGCTTAGATGTCCCATTAAAGCCTGAGATCCCACTGCGCTAGATGCTGTGCAAACATGTCAGTGAGGGTGTTCAGTAAAGGAGAGCTGCCTGTAAACACTGCATGTAGAAGCCCCTTTGAAGTCAGCCAGAGCCCAAGCATGCAAGAGGTTTTTACTGCCGAGCCATACGTTGCAAGCTGTATGAGTAATTGCTACCAAGTGTGCTGAAGCATAAGACAGGCTCTCTCTCATGTGATGGCCACCAAAGACATAATGTGACAAGGAAAAATAATAAGGTCACAGATAACATATTAGTTGTATTTAATAGCCTACTGTTTACTTCCTGTGAATGTAATCATATAATTATTCTCCTACTTCAAAAGAATAAAAACTCTATTGAGATTAAATATATTTAAAACAGTGCAGGTGACATGCAGTATGGGAGAAATGCTATCTCCATGGAAACATATGCATCTTTTATCGATTATTGTAATAAGATTTCCAAAGAAAGAGAAAAGGAATATAATTTGATCCTTTTTGGAAGCATGAAATTCATGCTGGATGTCGTGTGTGTACATGCACAAAAGAGGAAGAACAGCAAGGAGTCATAGGACTGCAGAGCCTTCCCAAAGATGGGAAATTCCTACTGCTTCAGAAACATGGCTGATCCCTACAGAAGGTTAACAGGCCTAGAAACAAGGTGAACCCTCAGTTTCAGTGGTGCAACCATTGTTACAACGTGCAGAAAAGGCTTAAAAACAAAGGCTTATGGAAGAATGAAATGAAGGAAAAAATACCAGTCAGGAATAATTATCACAGTGTATAAAACTTTCCACTCCTTTATTATCATAAATTGCAAAGTTTTATTGATGCATATTTTATCACAGCGCTCTTGCCATATGTGATCTGAAGATTCGGAGCCTATCCCCGGGGACAACGGTACTGATATAGATAATCAAGAATTCCTTTTATGCTCCTCTCAACACAGCCACAGCTCAGATTGAAATTAACATCTTTTACAATGAAACACCAGTTTTCTGCCACAACTAGACATGACAGCTGGAGAGAGAGACCTGCTTCTCCAGTTATTCCTTCAAGTCTCAGTTTCATTATGGCTGTGAAGATGTAAACTAAGTACAAAGCAATACAGACGGTCACTGAATACCAGAAAAATGAATCTGCATGCAACCTGCCACATGAAGAAACAGGAGGGAAATGCTTCCAAATAAAGCCAGGGATGAAAAGCATAGATCAGAAGAAGCCCCTAAAAAAAGCTATGAAGAGAAATCCAAAAGCTTTGAACTTTTGCAGTGCTCACTGCCTGGGTGATGCTTGTACACACAACAAGGGCACACAGGAGCGGAACCCATGGCCAGAATGAAACACAGAATGGGGCTCTCTCCTCTCTAAATGCTTCAAAGCAAGGATTTTCCCTAGTGGAAGCACTAAGGCTGCTTGGTGCTAGTACTTGTTCCTAGTCATCTTGTTTAGCTTGATTGCTTCCACCCATGCATCATCCCAATTTCTCACGCTACTGGGGAGGGGGGCATGGAAGCTGTTTTGCTCGGCTCCCCATGGGGTCATATGTCACTGTAGCATCTGAGTGCCTTCCTGTAGAGCATTAAGCAACCAACATCTGCCGTGTGTGGTTCTCCCTCTCATCCTACTCCCAGAGGAGAACTGGGGGTGCATTGTAGTGTTTTGTTTTGTTAGGGCTTTTTCTTTGTTTTGTTTTGTTTTAGATCTACATGCTGCCATATGTTAGGAAGTAAAAAAAAAAGTGTCATCTTGCTTGTGAAGTGGGGTTTGAGATGGTCATTAGTTTCTGAAGGAGTTAGTGCCAAGGTCTCAGCCTAGCTTCCCAGAAGGTGCAGCTTCCTGCGGGTTGCTACAAAGGTGCAAACTTCACACACTGTCACAGGGAGCTGAAGATGATAATGTACTGGGTTTGCATTTGGTTTGAGTGTAAAAACGATTCAAGACCAGCTGTGGACAAGCTCAGGCTAAAAGCATGCATAATAGCAAGCCCACTCTAGGGTCATTATCAAGTAAGACAAAGAAACAGAAGGCTATGAAAGAATACAGATATATGGCAGAACTGCAGTGTAAGGATCTAATTTAGATCATCAACATTAAAAATAGCACTAACACATTAGTTGGATTTGTGATAAAAATAAGAGGGCAGGACCTTTCACCCTGCATTAGGAGACTGTCATTTTCACTTTCCTGAACCCAAGGAATGGAATTTTCTTCTCATCCCATTGGAGGGGCTGATTCCCAAAACGTCAAAATATTTTGCATTCATGAAGAAGATTGTTTTGGGGGTTACTCATTCTCTCTTCCATTATATTTTTAATTGACACATTTCCCAGAGTTTGCTTTTATAGAATGCTGGTATCAGGGGGATTTAATATTGAAGACAGTCTTCTGCATAAAGGACACTTTGGAATGTATGTTCAGATGACTAGGATTTCTCCAATCTTGCACACACATGCAGAGTTACAGGTGCAACCTCACCCCAATTATAAAGTCTAGATTAGGTAAGGATCATTTGAGAGAAATGTAGCAGTATCTATTATTTTTCCTTTTTCAAGAGACTTAAGATAGAATATTTACTATGATCATGCAATTTTTGCCACAGATTGAAAAAAATTTTCTGTCTTGCAAAAATGTATAGGATTTGGCATTTCTCCCCTGGCAGTCTAAAAAGCCCAAATAATGCAATTTATCTTTCCAGGGACTTTTAAAAATTGTCAAAAATTTTAAATTTTATGTTATTAAATGGGTCGTCTTCAAGTTTCAGAAATACAATGTTCAGTGTTGGAGGGCAGGAGGGGTGTGGCAATCTTGCTCCTTCTCTCCACTCTAAATGGCCACAACTGAGAACTTGATCTACTTGTCTGTATTTACCCTATGGGTCCCTCTTCCCAGTCAGAATTAGAACCCCACCAAGTATGACAATGTCATGGTATGGCGGTTCCCAAGATGCTTCACACTAATGCAAAATCTCATCTCAAACACAAAATATATATATGCCAGCCAGATTTTCCTCTGTGGAGCATTTTGCTAATTCCCCTATGAACATTTTCAAATTTAACAACCAACAGGAAAATACTTAATTGGACACATTTTTGAACAAACCTAGTTGTTTTATTGCAATTTGCCTTTTGAATCCTTTGAGTGGAACTGAACAGAATAACAGGTAAGAACACTGGTATCAAGCTAGAGTCTCAGTGTGATGTGTAAATAAGGAAGGAATTTGAAAAGCATTTGAGATTAATCTTTCTTCATAGCTGCAAGTTTTAAAAGTACTATTTGTAAGCAACCCTTTTCATCATTCTTTTCATAGCAATCTTTGGTTTAAAAATTATTTTACATGTGGGAATCAAAGAGAACACTGGAACACTTTTCTATAAAACTCTTAATAAGATAGAGACCTCATTGGGAATCTGTACAAGGTCCACTGTGATGGATAGAGTGACCAAGCTAAACAGTAAATTAATAAAAAAAAATCAGAGACCCTCAAGCAATCAAAAATCAGTTGCTAACTATGAATAAAACTCATACCCTCTTTGAGTGAAACCTCATTCTAATTTCACCAGCATAACTCCATTGAAACCAGTAAACTTGCATTACTGGATGAAGGAGCAGAATAACATAGAGACATGCCATGTTGTAAAATTTTTTTACATCTTCCTCGAAATAGTGACATGGGTCATTGTCTCAGACACCAGTCTGTCCTGTGATACTAAATTTTGGATCTTTAAGATAGATAGGGGGTAATTAAAACTGGAATACGACCTTTGGGGAAAGATATCTTCTCACTTAAGTCACATTGTTTTCATTTCTGTACTGGTATAAATGGTGTTTTTATGCATGTGTCCAGAAGATAACTCAACTGCAGTATTTCTTTTCTCCTGCTGAAATATTAGCATTACAAAGGCAGTATTTTACAAAAGTCATATAAACATAGTGCTTTCAACACAATCAATTTTGTTGGAATTATTTTACACCATCCTTCATCCTTGAAATTATATCCCTTCCTTTCTGGAATGTTTTAAAACTTTAAAAAGTTATTTGAAGTAAGATTCAACAGTATATTAACTGGTAAAAATCAAAGTACTCCTTTTTATCCCTAAGCCCAGAAGAATTAATTTTGTTGCTACTAAAGGAGAACAGACACCCAACTTTTGAACAGAAGCTGACCTAATATTTCTGAAAACCCTGCATGCAATTAGCTTCTTGTAAGAGTCATCTTTCAAGCAGTCTTTTTCTGCCTCTGAACTCCAAAAATCTGCTCATCAGATCCAGCAAAATTAGGATATTAATGGAGAACCATTTATCAAGCTCGATGGGTTTGTTAGAGGCACAGTTGTCTAGTTAAGCAACACTGTTCAGGGTATCTTTTAAAGCAGGAGGTACTGTAAAGGCCCTCCTTATTACTTATACTCCAGGTCTTTCACACGGGTGTCTCTCCAGCAGTGGGCTGGAAGCAGTGCTGCCCTAGAAAGTGGTGCTCAGATGGTGAAGAGTCTCCTCAGAAAGGGAGCCCTTCTTGCCTATGGGGGAGTGTGGCACCCTTGTCCCAAGATGTTGAGATGTCCAAAGGGATGCCTGTTACAGCAAGGTTTCTGCCTGCTCTTCTTCATCCCCTCATCATGTACTTTGCATGTATGATGTCACCGGTGGGTGTCCAAAACAAGGAGGACTGCTGCCCTCTTAACTCCAGCGATTGCAGCCTATGTCTCAGAAACTCTGGCCTAGGTTGAAAAGAGGAAAATAGCAAGTGAATTGAGATGGCAAATTCATGGAAGCAGGGGCTCACTCCAGCATTTGGCTTCTCTCCTACCTTCCTCCTTGATGACCCGCACTGTAATCAGGGTTTGTTCTACCTTCACTCTGCCTGGTGTTTTTAGTCCACTGGTCAGAATGTGTTCGGCAAAATTTTGGTTTCCTAGATACATTCTCCCTCCAAGTAAAAAAAGCATTTTTTTTTCCTTCCTCCAAGTAAAAAAAGCATTTTTTTTTCCTTCACCATAAGAAAACATATGAATGTCAACATTTTTCAAAAGAAGGTTTCTCAGAACGGGGCTCTTTCTTGTGCTGTTGAGAGACATAAATGAAAATCGTGACCTCTTCATTCCTAAATGTAACTGCTTTGACAGCTCTTTCGTTTGAGCATTTTCCAAAGGCTATGGTTTTCTTCTAAAATGTGATGATTTTGAAATCTAAGCTTTGGCAAAACAGTGTGACATCCCAGCTCTGATATTTATATTGCAAGCACTTCAATGCAGCACTATACCCTATGTGTTTGTACCACATGGGAATCTGTATATTACCTAGAACTTGCAGGCATCTCTAAAACAAATTATAACCAATAGCAGAGGTTTTACCTTTGTCTGGTTCTTCAGTGTCACAAACCTAAACCCAATGTATTTCCTCAAGCACTCAGATCCACTGTGTGAACAAAAGCTACAAAATCCCTGTTCTGATTTGGAACTAAACTCAAACACTGCTCTTATCTAGATAGATATTCCCGTCAGACAGCAGACCTTTGGCTTTGCCAATAGGATGTCTAACAGTAGAAACTGTGCTAAGGCAGGACACCTCCCACCCCATCTCTGCCTCTTTTTTCACTCAGACTGACTTGGCTATTCCTGCAGCTCTTACCTATTGGCTCTAGTTCTGCCCAAGTTTCAGATAAAGCTCACCATTGTTTTTCCTTAAACATTTAATGTCAAGTCTGTGATTTTNTTTTTTTTTTTTTTTTTTTTTGAGACAGGAATAATGATGTTATCTTACTGACATTGAGAATACCCCACACATGGCAGAGGATAAGAGGATAAAACGCAGTGAACATTGCCTCTTCTCCTTTTCCCTTTTCATTTCTGTAAACATTACTGGGGAAGAATGTACCGCAAAGTCATAAATAAAGTATACTTGTCAGAAGCTATGATCTTAAAATATTCTAACGGTTTGTTTGTGTTCTCTCCATAAATTGTTTATTGGTCAATATGGACAGAATTTGCAAACGAATCCTTCTTTGAAGTTCATTGATATTATCTCCATTCTAAGTACTTTCATCTAGTATTAAGTTTTCAAACTCCCCAACATTCTCCCCTTTTTTTCATTGATGAGAAATTTTCTAATGCTGAACATTCAGCTATGCAGCATTACATTACCCTCATCTGTATGGAGATGCCTAGCACTAAAGGAACACTGTATGATTACTTAGTTACTAAGTTACTATCAGAGGAAGGGTTATGCAGCAAAGGGATGCTTTTTGAGTACACTCAATCTATACAGTAAAGCATATCAGTAAAGAAAAATTTCTGTATAAAATACGTCTCTAATTTGTATTCTACTTCACTACATCATGTAGATGTTCTTCAAGTGACAGACTGATGTTGTGCAAAGGTACTCTAATGAGTAAATTTTCACAGAAAGAAGTTCATCAAAGCAATGATTTCAGACGTGTCTGAATAGCTTGTGAGCATACAGAAAGGAAGTGATCTCTCTAGCCAGAAACAATACAGTCTTTAACAAAGAAAACAGACTTCCTTCTAACAATCCTTGAGCCTAGCAATGCAGGTGGTCTTCCAAGAAAACAATCATCCTGCATTGTGTGATATTTTAAATCAGAAGTTAGGTGGTTGAGTCCCCTCTATATTGTTCCTAAAGAGGCCAAAGAAAGACCAATAGACTTAAAAATGCTTTCGAATGCATATAATGGTTGATAGATTGGATATTTATAGCCAGTAAGTCGAATATGTTATGACATTTGGTAATTGCCTCTTCAATAAATAACTTGCTAAGTTCCTGGAGAAAAGAAGGTAATTCATCTCAGAATAAAAAGTTTTGGTCCACCAAATCTTTGAGGACATTTAGTAGGTAACTACATGGGGAATTTAGATGCTCAGTGATCATTAAAAATAATGGGAACTTAAGTGTCCAGATCCTATAGTATTTTCAAAACTCTTAGCTGTTTACTCCTGGGACAATTACTTTTCGCCCACTGCAAAAGTATTAACATTGAAACACTCAGAAAAGGAAAAGAACAAACTGAATAAAACCCCCCAATGTCAAATGGTTATCTATGAGCATTTTACTGATGTTTTACTAAATTGACACATGAAAAAGAAAACAGAACACATTATAATTTATTTTTGATACTATAATTATTGATGTTTCAACCAAAAAAAGGGCTGCATAGTCAAAGAGTTGATTTGCAACAGGATTAAAGTGGCAACAGATTTTAATCAGAATGCATTTTTTGAGGCTAGGAATTTGTAGTAAAAAATTAACACCTAGCTGCCACAGATAATTATATATATTTGTTCTGCAAAAACACCCATACCGCCCAGTAACTGATTACAGAGGTAATGCCATGGAGCTTTTTTCCCAAAGATGAGAAACAAATGAATGAGTTAACAAACAATAGTAGGGAAAAGTTATTAGCTATACTGGATATCACTACTGTTAGTCATAGCTGATTCACTGCCTCACTAATAGTCATGTATTTAGCAGGTTGTAACACAAATGAGTCTTTAATGGAGCTCCTTTCATTGCCCAGAGCAGCAGGACAGCAAGCAAGAGTGCACTTAAAGAGCTACAATGGGTCAAACGGGAAAGGAAAACAGACTGGCAGAGGCTGATAGATCAATGTTGACCTGCTATTTTTTTTTCCTTTTGTTGCCATTCTTTCTTCCACACATTTGAACCTAGCATCCAGTTCCTTAGTCCTGCACTTCATGCTGAGATGTACCATGGGCACAGTCAGCACTAGCCCACCTAAAAGAGCGGATCCTCAACCACAGCATATTTAACAGTGCCCTTAGAGGTGCTGCTGAACTCACTCTAATGAGGATTAACCTCTTCCAAGTCTCTACTACGCAAAAAAGATTTAGCCATGATTCAGTTCAACATTTCTATACAATAGTTCCATTTGGTATATAGCCCTAGTATCTACAACACATTGCTGACAGATGCTTTTCTCTTGGTGAGCTGAAACCTGAAACCACATGCAAATCTAGGAATCTGATTTTTATGTACAACCGCACTCCAATGTCCTCTACTCACCTCAAAGACTTCTTGTGGGATCCAGATGCTATTATTCCAGTCTCTGTCTGCTACCACAGACTCCTCTGATTCCTGCCATGTTCATTTACAATCCTGTGGAACAGTTATTTGCCTTCTTTTTGTATTAGTCTGTTTCCAAGCCGGAGCCAAACTCTATACTTGCCACCGATCAGATCTGTCCTTTTTTGTCTCTGTTATTTTATGAAGACATTTGTTATTTCTTTCTGTCTGCCTCACTATATAAATCCTGGGTTTTTTGCCCTCCTGCAGCTTCTTCCTCTGTTCAGTCTCCGCAAGGTTTTGTTACTATTATCATAGTTGTCTCTCAGCATGCTCTGTGTCCTCTTGAAGGCTGGTTTGACAGATTCTCTCTTGTCATCTGTTTGAAGGCTGATTTCAGCTCTTCCTTACAGCACTGTGCCTGTGTGCCTCCTCCACTACAAGTGTTTAGTGTGGAGCTTGTTCTACCAGAGCATCTCCATGTGGCCCTTTCTCCTGAGGAGGGTCATCAGGATGTATAAGGCTGTACCTTCCCAATAGGCCTGGTAGCTCTTCCCATTGGCATTATCAAGGATGTGCACTAATCATTTGAAAGAGTCTTGTCTGAGTGTATAGAAAAGATGATATCTAGGCTTGCTACTAGAATAAATTTATGAGATGACGTTCAGTCCTCCTTGCCTTAGAGAGATGATCATAAGGAGCAGGCACTCCTAATGGCTTGGATGGTGACAGTCCATTTCCATACCACGTTCTGAAGGAGAGAGTAGCGTGGCTCCTTCAGGAGACACACTAGTTGGTTGATGCATGCAGCCCTCCTCCGACACTGAAAAAGCTGAGTGTCCAACTAGAACAGACAGACATCAGTGATACACAGTTTTCCCATACCTCCCTTTCTGGGAAGGCATTTGTCTGCCCTTCACAAGTCCTTGATGAGGCCTGATGATTTCCTCCTTATTTCTCCACTCTTCCTTAAAAGCACATTTTTCGCTCTCCAGCCTTAATGTATTACCAGCAGGTCAAGCAATACCTAATATTTACTTGAATGGTTAATGCCCTCCAGATTATGCATGGATTGGAGGATGCTAGGGGCAAAACTTCAAATTTTATTTTAAGGGAAATGCTTCTTTTCATTAAGGAAGCTTCCATTTCCAGAAGTCAGTCTCCTAATTCTCACAGAGAGTCATCAGAACTTCACCTTGTTAAAGCACTTCTCTCTACTTCAAAAGTATCTTAAAATTAAAAAATAGACTAATTTCAGCAATGGGCTAAGTACACAGAAGGTACTCTATAATCTAGTGAAGTAGCTATATTACTCTTAAGAGATTTGCCAGCTAGTGATCTACTACTGCTATTTTAATTTATGTTACATCATGATTGCAATTCTAAATTAAACTCATAAAGGCAAGAAAATTTATAGTTAAGCCTTTCACTCAATCCTTAACTTTCTTTGCTGTAACAAAGTGACATATTGCAAGGGCTCTTAACTGCATCTCACAATACCAACGCATGTACAAAGGTTAATTAATCTATTGAGTTTGCGTGACAAGGTTTTACTAGTAGAGGGGGGCTAAGAGCTGCTTTATGTGAGAAGCTGCCAGAAGCTGTGGCACTGCCATGGCTCCAAGATAGACCCACTGCTGGCCAAGGCTGAACCCATCAGGAATGATGGCAGCATCTCTGGGATAACATTTAAGAAGGTGAGAGAAAAACTGCAATAGCAGCCAGAGAGGAGAGTGAGAATATGTGAGAGAAACAGCCCTGCTGACACCAATGTTAGTTAAGCAAGAAGGGAAGGGAGATGCTCCAGACACCAGAGCAGAGATTCCCCTGCAGCCCATGGTGAAGACCATGGTGAGGTGGGCTCTCCCCTTTCAGGCTGTGGAGGTCCATGGTGGAGCAGAGATCCGCCTGCAGCCTCCGGAGGACTCCATACTGGAGCAAGTGGATGCCTGAAGGAGACTGTGACCCTAGTGGGAAGCCCACACTGCAGCAGACTCCTACCAAGACCTGTGGACCCATGGAGGCAGGAGCCTATGCCAAAGGCGGCTCACACTGGCAGGACTTTTGATCCTGCAGGGGTCCACACTAGAGCTGTTTTTGAAGAACTGCAGCCCATGAGAAGGACCCATGTTGGAGAAGTTTATGTAGGGCCGAGTCTCCTGTGGGAAGGACTCTGTGCTGAAGCAGAGGAGGAGTGTGAGTTGTTCTCCTTCTGAGGAGGAAGGAGCAGCAGAAACAGTGTGTTATGAACTGACTGGTGCCCCATTTTCCTGTCCCAGCTGTGTCACTGAGAGATAGAGAAACTGGGAGTAAAGTTGAGTCTGGGAAGAAAAGCTGTGTAATAAATTAAACTAATTTTCCCAAATCGAGCCTGTTGTGATGGTAATTTGTGAGTGATATCCCCTGTCCTTATCTTGACCTGTACTTTCATTGTATTTTCTCTCCCCTGTTCAGCTTAGGGGAGGGATAGAGTGGCTTTGGTGGGCACCTGGGTCCAGCCAGAGTCAACACACCACAATTACAAAGACTCATTTTTTATCTTTGATTTGGTAAAAGAAATCATGTAGAAAAATTCAGCCTCAGTGTGCTCTCAACTTGAAGACTCTTAGCACTTCTTGGGCTATGCAGCAGGACAGACCCTACACCATTCAGTAGTGTTTACTCCATCTGGTATCCCCATAAAAGCATGAAGGGCATCAGCCCTTCTGGAAAAAGGAAAATAACTTACAGAAAGGCCTTACTGAGAGACAAATCCACACATTCTCCCCAGAGGGCCCAAGGAGCCCTAGCCAGCTCTGTTCTTCCCTCTTTGGTGAGGAAGCGGACATGAACTAATGGCATGGGCCTTCAAGAGCACCTCAATTCTGTTGTTACTAGGAAAAAAAAGGAGATGACACAAACAACAAAAAGGAGAAAATCAAGACGGAAATTGAGAAGGCAGAGAAGGCAGTCCTCTGTGTTTCACTGATTCCAGTTTAAGCTTGGACTGGTTACAGTTTGGATATCAACCTTTGCATATTCAGGCTTTTGAAGAGCCATTACAAAAACCATCACAGACAAGCACTTGAAACATACAGAATGCATTTGGTAGTGTACCCTCAATTTATTTCTTAGCATTTGAATTATACTTGTGCTTTTTCAAAGCAAAAGAAGTTTAAAAATTGAAACCTCCTGTGACTGTATAAAATGGTCCTTTCATCCATTCAGTCTTTAAATGAGGGCCCAATTCAACCTCCTTCATGGCAGTTATGGTTTCTGAAGTCTGAAAACACTTTTCTAATGTGGGTTCTCTTTTGGTGTGCCAACATGACATGCTTGGTAGTGTTGGGGCTGGTGAATTTTAAGTATTTGACTTTCAGATTAAATGTATGTAAGTATGTTAAAAATTCCACTGAAAAAAGTAGGTCTTATACACGCGTTGCTGTCAGTTTTCATAGTTCTATCCGTTTTTTAATCACCCAAGGCATTCTGATTACAGAGCTACAAAGTAATCTATTTAAAGCTGAGTTTTATAGTGATCTAATGGGCACAAAAACCATATGGAATTAGAAAACATTTACTTCTCTTCCCCTTCTACTTATATTGCCAAATACATTTAATCAAATTTGTTTTAAAAACAAATATTCCCAGGGTAAAGACTTTCATATCAACTTCTGGTTGTTTCTGTTGAGTTAGAAACCTCTGGCAATTTTTTTCCTACTGAAATGTAAATGATGACATATCATTAACTAGCAGCATCACACCACTAAAATACTAAGACAAGTCTTGCTTTCCTCAAACTTCCCTTCCCTTAAGTGCAATGCCTTAGAGGCAGCAGTGTTTAAATGGTACAAAGTACTCTACTAGCACCAGCCTGAATCTTTATTTAGGAGAACAAGCCTCACATTCTTCCCTGCTAACACAGTATATGGACATGCTCAGCTCCTCCATAAAACACACTCATACACTATTACTATCTAAACCAAGGTACAGTACTGACATGACAGATTCATGTTCCCAGCTGTGACATAAGGGCTCTTTGACAATACCACAGTGCAAGCCCTATTAAGAAAACATGTGCCGGACAGTGCATCTGATGTAGTTAAATGCTATAAAAGATTTTCCAGGTGTTAATGAGTTGCACGAGTAGAATGAAAATGAGATGGATCTGTGCACTTGGAAATTCTCAAGAAGCAGGACTCAGGCTCTCAGAGAGATGGACAAACAGTGCTTTATAACCACAACCAGCTACTCTCTGCACCTGACCACATGAGGTGATGAGTGACCCCGACTATTCATTGGGGGAACTGTTCATTGAGGATTGTTTGCATGGGAAAGACGGACTTTCATGTCTTCCTGCAGTTTACTACATCCTTTTTACTTTGCTCTATTTGTAAAAAAAAACCACTAGCTATTTTTCTCATTTTAAACATTTTTTTTTTGGTCCTAAAGAGAAGGAAAGCATTATGCCTGTTACTTCATTTCTTTTCTTAGTTTTATGAGGGATTCAGTTTGATCCCATATAGATAAGAGACTGTCATTTAGCTCATATTAAAATATCACTACTTAGAGTTTACACTTTTAAAGGACAGAAATACAGTCTATTTCATACTTTCACATAGCAGGAGTTGAAATTTTGTGGAGACTTAAGGTATATTCCTTTAAGCTAAAATTTTATGTATGGGCTGCCCTGAAAATTTCAACCACTGATACTTCAGAGTATGTGCATATGTTATTTTGTACATCAGCTACCTACAGAATTGTTTATGCATATAATATGTTGACTTGATAAAAGATTGTTTCATTCTTTAGCATGTGTGAATTTTATGGTTGCTGTCCTTCAGGAGATAAGTTTTGTTTTCTCTAAATATGACAGGTACAGTGAGGGACGGCTGCAATGCAAATTTTTACATGCAGATTTTTACATGTAGATTTTTACATGACCACAATCTCAGTCTTGTTCTTGGCATACAATTGTATCTAGGCAAAACAAACAAAAAAAGATAATTTTGTCTCCATGCTAATTTCAGCCTGATTTTTCTTAAAGGGGAAGCTCCTAGTAATACAAGAACCAATGGAGTATCTCCTCTCAGAAGTTAATTTAGCACCATCTATTTTATTTCCCACAGAAAAGTCAGTACTATTTTATCTTTTATTTCCAATCTAATATCCTGAGTTGTCTACCCACTCTTTCACTGTCTCAAGAGAGTTACTTAAATTAACTGGGAGAACTAAATTTTCTTAAAGGTGTAAGAAGACTAGGTAGAGAGAATAAGCAAACAATTTAATAACACATTGACATAGATTCATGTCTTAAGGGTTAAAATTCCTCTGGTTTGCCAGGTGTTCTGTGCAAATATTGCATTCATACAATGTAGTATCTGACCATTTAGCCATATGTCAAACAATCTCTGCTATGACAACCAGATGTAGACATTGCCATGGAATGAAATTATCATTTTATTAATTACCCTTTAATTAGTTGATACAGCAGAGAACATGCAGTAATTTAGTCATAATTGGCCTGACTGAGACTCAATACTTACAGGGATGGAATCTGTTTGTGAGACTACTTGTTATGAATAACAATTATGTCTGTGACAATGCAATTTTATTATGAAGATGTACTATGCACTTCAAACAACTTTTAGGTGTAAGAGAGTATTCAGGATTAAACTACAATTTGATGGAAAATATTTTCCTTCAATAAAAATGTGCAATCCTCTTTGTATTATGCTAAACATGTTATAACGATGCAAGAAAGACCTCTTACCAAACTTACTGTGATGACCAAAGTGTGTTTTCAATGCCCTTTATTACAGAAAGAGGAGCCACTGGCACTTCACACTCCCCTCAAAATCTTTTCATTGCTCTTCAAGTTATTTTACAATTTAATGTGGTATTTGTGCAAGGGCTACACTATGCAAATTTTTAGAAATATTCTCTGATAGAGCATTGTAAGCAGAAACTTGAGCAGTCTCTTACATGATCACTCTTCACTACATTTTTTGGATTTCTGTAGGAAGAGTAGATTAGATTTCTCAGAGAACATAGGTGCAGGTAAAGTTATCGGCATGCCCCTTTAGACTATACTAGTAAGTAAATGTCTGGAAGACATTGTTTCACTACAGCTTGCTGTTAAAGCAGGTGTACTCTTCACAGACAGAATACTGAGTATCACTGTAGTAGGACAGAGCACATTCAACAGCTGAGTAAAAATGCTTGTAAAGTGGATCTTACCATTGGCTCTTACACATCCACTTGTTTCGAGATATTTTTACCATCACCTTTGACAAAATTCTGGAGCCATCCTTCTGTCCTGGCTTTTCTAAACTCCATAACCTTAGCAAAGACTGCAGTGCTTTATATTAGTTTTGTACTGTTAGATGGACAACATGCATCATGTTTTGTCCACTTGTCTTTCCACAAAAATCTCAGAAAGTTCAGGTCAAAACCTTCAATAAACACAGCTTCAACAAAATATAACAATTCCTTTGCTTTTCAGAGTTGAATGAAAGCTCCCTGCTTCTTTTTTTTTTTATTATTATTTTTTTAGTGATGGGTAGATCCTAGATTTCTGCATGTGCAATAACTGAAATGATACTTGACTGAATTACTTTTAAAACCTTGCCCAATTCCTGTATGTTTATTTATAAATTTATGATGGATGGGCAGGCTACACAGATGTCTTCAAGCCAAATAAATCTTTCACATACATATTCTAAAGTCAAGGAAATTATATGAAGGATGAGCCCCTTCACAATTTGACTTTAAGCAACTTTTTCACTTTGCTTAAATAACTGCTTTTTTGCTTTACTAAGATAATGGATGGCTTTCTAAGTTGCTTTTTTAGTTTTAAACATAACATTCTTCCATCCTTCTGGGAGTTAATTCACCATAATTCTTCTTTAGCAAGAATATATATATATATATGCGCTGTATAGGAAAGCAAAGCATTTTTTGCCTAGGGTGCCATCTTCCAGTTAATATCAGTAAGTCATATTGTACCGCTTATAAGTGCATCTTGCTCAACAACTTATCACCACTTCCAGTGCAAACACACACACAGGTTGTACCTTCCTGCTGTGTCACAGGGAATAGCTAACACAGTGTAACAAGAGATCATTTCATTAGATTGCCACAAAAGAGGCACTGCTACGAGGAACTTGAGTTGAACAGGGACACAATCACAGTGTTAAAAACTCTAAAGAGTTTACCATTAAAGCCTTGTCTGCCTGTTTGAGAAATGTCTTAGAGTAGCACAAAAGCTGGCACCATTAGCTTTCATCCCTGCTGAGTTAGCAATAAAGTGCACACATAAGTAAAATGCATTAATTGGTATTAGTCAATCTAGTTAAGATGTTCATTCTCCAGGCATCTTTTAAATTTCATTTCCATAAAATAGGATTTCTTTAAGTCTCATAATTTGATTTTGTCCAGCGCAAAATGATGTTGACACAGTGGCAGCAAAAGCATAGTTACACCCCAGCTGTAAAAAGGTGTTCTCTGTCTAAATATACAGGGACCCACGTGCTCTCAGTCTCACACATATACACATATCAAAAAAAAAAGCAGCAACCCACATAAAAAAAATCTGAGGAAAAAGTGATGCATTTTCCTATTATTTTCCTATTGCTGTTCTTCCTGCCTTTCCTCCGTATTTTTCCTACTGTGCACTACTGATTACTGCACTTTAAGATCAGAATGAACAATTAACTGCCTAATTATTCCAGTCACACCATGCCACAATGAAATCTTTATTCAGTGTTTACAGCAATCTTTGGCAGAGACTGTCTTGCTGTTTTTAAACCAAGAAGAACTGCTCCCTTTGGCTCCCTTCAGCATCAGCTGCCTGAGTTTCAGAGCTCGATGCCAATAATCAGCCTCCTCTTTTTCTTCCAAAGTGGCTATTTTTTTTAAGGGTGAAAAGACCTATTCTCATCAACTCCCCATATATTCTGCCTGATTTATGTCCCAGCCACTGGATCTCTTCCTTCCGTATCTTTTACCACTTGTGTCCCCCCGCACCCCCTCCGAGCAGCTCCCGCAGCACCCGCCGAGCCCCAGAGCTCCCGGACACCCCCCGGAGCGGGGAGGCGCTTCTTCCTCGGGAGCCCCGGCGACGCGGGGGGGAGTTAGTTTCCAGGTCCTGCTGTACAGCATTCACACACTCACACCTTTTTCCATAGGTTTTTCTCGTTCTGCAGAAATCCCCGAGGCGGCTCCCCAGCGTCTCCGCCCCAGGAAAGTTGGAGGGAGCAGCTCCGTTCCCCGGGCGGCTCCTCTTGCCCCACCCCGCCCCGTCTCTCCGACCTGCTCGCGGATCCCGACGGACAACCGCGGCGCCGGGATGCTCCGTATCCCGCTCTGCTCTGCCCTGCCCTGCACGGTCCTGCCCGCCGCGACAGTGCACCTGCAGAGAGGGGGGGAAGATTGTTCCAGGCAAACTCCAGAGCGACCCGGTGCAGGGTCGCTCTGTTCTCTGCCACCTCCTCCTCGCCCTCTGACTGCGGCTGGACAGCTAGGGGGCCAGGGAAAGGAGGAAAAAAAATAATAAAAGGACCAACCAAAATAAAATCCAAAGCCATAAGAAGAAAAAGAAGGAAAAGGCGGAAAATAAGAAGAAAGAAAAGAGGGGAAAAAGAAGAAAGAAATAAAAAAAAAATAAAAAAAGAAAAGGGGGCGGGGGGGCAAGAGAGGAAAATGAAGAAAGCAGAAGGAAAAGTCCGCGACGGAGAGGTCGGGTTACCTTGCAGTGTGGAGGAGATCACGGCTGCCTTCCTGGCGATGGGACTTCCCTCCTCCGCCGGGAGCGCTCCTCACATCACCGGGCCCCCCCCCCGTTCCGCTGCCGCGGTGGGAGCTGCTGCTCGCTCCCGTCTGTGGCTGCGGAGAGAGGATGGGGTAAGATGGGGTGGGGGGGCTGCACGGCGGCAGAGGAGTAGGCGGAGGAGGAGGAGGCGAAGGAGGAGGTGGAGGGACTCCCGCGGCCGCCCCGCTCTCTGGAGCTGCCCCCGCTGGAAGCGGCCGCCTCTGCTCCCGGCTCGGCTGCCCGGAGCGGCGGGTCTGACGCTACTGCGGGGACCTGCGGGAGGAGATTGGTGCCAGGGATCTGCGCCCTACTGCGCCGCCACCTCCCAACTCTCCTTCCCGGGGAACCCCCCTGACCAGCTGCTGCCCCCGAGCCCTACGCAGCCGGGGGGCTATGGAAGAGCAGACCCGAGTCTCCCATTTTCACGGCTGGTTACATCTCAGGAGGATTACCACACGGGCTGCGAGATAATGGGTTTCTGAGGTAGACCAAAAGTCACACCGGAGAGACGAAGCTTTCCTTTATTTAAGAAAAAAGGGTACGGAGATGAAAGATTAATTTCCTTAGAAGGCTCGATTTTAGTTAATAAACGTCCAGAGACTAATGTCAGAGCTACTTTTATGAGGGCAAACAGTACACTTTCCTTAAGGGTTTGTGTAAGGCTTTGGAGAAAACAACCAAATAATAAAGGGGTTTCACATCCACTTTTAAAAATCATTTCAGTGTTCATAAAAGCTGCCAGGATTGCTGAAATACTCCCCATCCACAGAACAACAGTAGCAAAGCACAAGGCATTTTTTCTGCCTATCAGTTTGCTTGAATCTTGACCTGAAGCAACCAGAAGGTCGGGTATTTCTTATACTGTCCCTGTGCTAGCCTTCATCTTTCTGTACAGACTGGGAAGGCTGCAAACTGTACCAACTTTGATGATATGTACGTGGGAAAAAGATAGGGAAACTCGTCCACTTGGGTATAGGAAGGTACCTCTCTAATAGCTCCCTATAGTAAAAAATCTTTTTTGCTGCCAGCATAGAGCCTATTCCCCATCTCATTTAAATTGGTAAATCTCCGTCAACGCCACTAAGCTCGGAGCAGAGTTATGCCCCAGCAGTCTGTGGCCAAGCCAGCGACTGGCTGTAGAAGACTCTAAATCTCATTATCGATTACCTGGGACACTGCCAGTCCCTCAACAATCAGATCCCGAGATGAAGATTCAGATTATACAGTCAAGATTTTTTTTTTTTTTTTTTTTTCTTTTTCTCTCCAGATTTGCACAAACGATTATTTGCAGAACTAAGGTCTCACTGGCTAGTTTTCTAGTCCCACATTTTTCACATTGATCATGACACAGTCATTTCGGCATTACAAAAGAAAATGGTCAGTCACATCTCTGGAGAGAACTTGTTGGAATTTGCATGGTGGCAAAGTGCCCAAAACAAATGATGAATTACAGCTACAATAAATGAATATTTGGGTGCACTGGGAAGCCATACGATATTCATACAGTTTCCTCTTTTGTGTGTTCATCTTCGGCCTCCTCAGGCTGATTGAGCATTTGTAGTGTGACAGTCTGACGAAGCAGGAGTGGCCTTTGCCAGCATCACTGGTCAGCCTCAGAGACTTGGCACATTTCTGATAATAATAAGGCAAAACATTTCCCTCAGTACCACTTTTCCCTAATACTAGCACAGAATACTTGTAGTAACCTCCTAGAAAGTTATCAGTACATCATTACTGCTGGGAATCTGATTGCAGGAGCAATGACCTGTTGCTAGAATTGACTGGTTACTGACTCAATGCACTTGTTTCTTGTAGTATGTTCATGCATCTACATTCCTCTGCTTCAATATAGAATACTCAGAATAAGTCTGATTATAAAGGCTAAACAGATACCACTTGAAGAGTTTGCATTTGAGATAAGTCAGTGAGTTTGTTTTTCCCCTCAGTTGGACTGCAGTAAGTGGAAAAAATATTAGAATAAAATATACATGACAGCTTTAATGGAATGGCAACTGGAGTGGATTCTCTTTGATTATTGCATGTACCACAGCACCATGAAAATCAAATGCAGATACTGTCTATTGTTTAAATTTACAATTTAGAATTAATATATACATAATGCAGCACTTGTATATGACACAGAAAACCCAAAAGAATTCTATGATATACAGAGTAAGCACTAGACAAAATTCATGCATTTAGTACATGAACATCTCTGTTTCACATATACAGGCAAATGGGTTATCCAAACATTGTTTTACTAAAGCAGATTTAGCTACGTACTCTAAATTTTGCCGCATGTGTTGTCTTCTTTCACAGGGATGTGATTCGGTAATGTGCCTGTGTCTTATCTTTCCTAAGAGCTGTTCTGTGATAAACAGGAGGAACTTGGGTTATGACTGTCTCATGCTCCTCTGCTCAGTACATGGCTGAATCATGAAAATCTGAAGAGTGCTCCCTCGTGCTTCTGAAATCATAGTTGAGAATGCATTGCAAAGAGTGTGTCCATCAACTCATCCATCTCAGCACTACATATTTTCAATCAGTAGGTTCTTTCAGGAAAAATGAGACAAGGTTTCAAACATTCATATGCACATATGGAACAGGTGGATGAAGAAGTATCTCACCTCCTTCCTCAAAACCATAAAATAAAATTACAGTTTTAAATTAAAAAAATGAACCTAACACTCAAACCTTACAAGAGCCATAAAAATCAATTCTTGAATCTAGAGCGTTTTATTAAGGCACAGTTATGATTGAGGGTCCTTAAATGAAAGTGACTCTTTCCTCTCCAATACTTGATCTTCTCCCTGCCACCATATGATATAAAACTCTAAAACCATGCAAACAGAGTAAAAAAAATACTAAAGAATGCAGCATGCTGAGCAGTTTTAAAATTTAGAGGCTTTCCAAGAGATGAAAGAAGCATTTTGCTATCACTGTTTGAACAAGAGATTTTTGTATGCTGCAAGCTATTTGTACCGTTCTCCTACAATGAAGACTTGGAAAATGAAACATTATGTATGGATATGGCTTATGTGTTCATATAGTTTTCTGTCTTGTGGGACTGAAACAAGAAATGAGCTATAAGTCACCTAAATGACAGAGGCGAAGGAATAAGAGAGGAGACAGCTGGAAAACAACTATTTTCCACTTTTATGTTGTCATTGCATGTCATGCAACAGCTTTTATGTTTCTATCTTATGCCCCTGCCTCACGTTATCCAGCTCTGTGTGTTACTCTTCTGACAAAAAAGAAGTTTTTGGATTTTACAGATGAGGACTGTGTTTTGGTATCAATTTAGAGACAGCTTACAGGAAACACTCATTCTTCACAAGAGCTACAATGGGAAATTTGCACTAGGAAATGTCGTAGAAATAGATATGGTGTAGTTTTTGTAGGACCCCTATGACTTTTTCAAATACTGGGGGTCTTCATTTTACCATTGATTTGCTTTTGTAGTTGATCCTATACCACCTTAATGGCATTGTTTTTTGTTGTGTCATAAATCACAGCTTTTCAAAATGCAACAGTTATTAAGGGCGCTACACAGTCTGTTTGAGAAAGGGAAAGAATGAATATTAATTAAAAGGAATTCCATATCCCATACAATAAAATGAGGCCGTCATCCAAAAGCAGTAAGTTTCCAAAGCAATAAAACAAAATTGCACATTGTTCAAGAAGTGACATAGCAAGGCAATGCACATAAAATAAGATAGTGAAAGGAATATGCACTGTCATAAAATCACATCCATCATTGTAAAATATTACTAAACCAGTAATAGGAGTAGCTTTCAAGTTGTCATGTCCACATGGAAAAAGACTAGCTCTACTTGTATCCAAGAAAGCACAATACGTCGTGTGCTACAATGATGAAACTCCTGAATGCTGTGTAGTCTGTTTAAAAAGTGTGTCTGCACATAAAATCCAGTGGAGAACTTAAAATGAAGACAGTACATCACGGCACACGAAGACGCTATACCTGTTCTGTCACATGTATACATACCTCCCTTGGAACCTCTCATTCAACAGGCTGCAAGACACGACCTTCTCTGTCTCACGCCTTTCTTTTGGCCTTCACTCTCCTTTTCCTCCAAGTAATCAGTGGTGGGTACCTTGGCCTTTTCCAGGGGTAGGGCCTGATTTTAATCCTTCTCAAGGGGCTACCAGAGCTTACTACTGACACAAAAACTTTATACAGGTCTCCTTTCTCAGAAAAGAGGGATTCCCTCCCTCTTTGCTCTGCTTCTTTCATTGTTTGGTCTTACTCAGTCACTTAATACAGTGATTTATCTTCTGCATTGCTTATGTAGGGCAGGGGAAGCCCTACATAAGTCCTGATAGGGCTTTCTTCTTAGTCACCTTTTCTTCTATGTTAATTAAAGAAAACCTTATTCAAGCATTTATTCAGATCTAGTGGCCATCTGGAAGCACACCCTTATTTTGGTTGATCCCCTGCTCTTTAAAATAAAACTTTTGTTTGTCTCTTCTACCTCTTCTTAAACATAATTATCAATTTATCATTTTAGCCTTGCTTTAGTCTACCTTTTCTTGGAAGGTTTTTAGGATTCAGCATCTTCTTTCTCAATGGCTTTTCATGAGGACATGAACTTCTATTTCTCCTAAAAAGACTATGACCATGGTCTACTCCATCAGTATCTTCAGGAGAGTAACTCCTCAGTAAAGAAAACACTATCTTTTCTCCTGCTGACAGATGCATCAGCTTTTCCTTCTCACTAAGGCTTTAAAACTCCACAGGAGTGCCAGGGAATCCCAAGAGTAGGAGTCAATTTTAAAGCTCTGAACTTTATCAATCTAGTTTGAAATCTGATTTGGTTTCAAGACAGCAGCAAAAAAGTTCACAGACTCCTATTCACATCTGAAAAATGTCACCCCAGATGGAGGGCGCCAGGAGGCTTGCAAGGCTGAAGGTTTCAGAGGGATCTGCCAAGGAACTGCCATGTCATCTTAGCCTTGTCCTGGCTCTCTCTGACTGCACTATTCCATTTTGCTTATTTTTATCATAAGGCATGTAGAAATGCAAAATACACACAACTGTATTATTAGAACTCTGCAACTATTAACAATTTTTCTCCCACAACATTTCCTGTGGAATGCTGATGAGCAGATTTTCTGCTCTTCCAGTAAAACAATCCTGAATATGTCTAACTGCACCATTTAGGTAAAAGTAAATTGTTTGTTGCAGTACCTGTATCACAGGATCTGATGCATTTATTGTGGACAAACCACAGGTAGTATGCTGTCTGGTAAACAAGTTATTGTCAAATTGCTAGCTCTACCCTTGTCTGCAGTGAGAGAGCTGTAAGTAACAAATGTTTGTCTTCTCCCTACGCATGATGATAGGGGCTAATAGAAAAGAAATAAAGTGAAGAAGGAAAAACACTTCAGATGTCTCTATATGAATATTAAAAGGAACAGGCTTTTATTGTCAGAACTTAAGTCAGTGACGTCTGTACTTGGGCTGCTTTTCCTGCTTCCACTAAATGTCACAATACAAAATGCAGCATAACTCTGATTGCCCAGCACTGTTCATGTTCTCTCTATGGGAACTGGGCAGGGATTTTTCTTTGAATACATCATCTACAGCTTGCTACAGCGATTCTGCAAAGTCAATACATATCCTCAGCACAAAGCAGAGAATGAAGGGCATTATGGAGACAGAGAGAAAGATTGTACATTGACAGAGAAAGATGAATTCCACTGTACAAGCTCATTACAGGTTCCATTCATAGGAATAAAATTACTCTTTTTTTCAAACAGAAAGTATTTTTCAAAATACATTTAATATGATTATATTTGAAAAGATCTTGTGTGCAGCTTACATGACACTACTGACAAACTCTCTGCCACTGACTTATCATATGATTATCTATTGTGCAAAGAAGATCTAGTTATTGATTCAAGCCACATATATTTGCAAGACAAGGTTTGTAGGAACAGGTAATATTTTTTATTAGACCAACTGATTAAGATGAAAAGATGGATCAGGCACACAGGCCCTTCGCTGAGTAAAAAGTGATCTGATTTTTTTCCCTAGGTACTCAAGCTGGCTTCATAAAAGATGTTACTTCTTGCAAACTTAGCTTCTATTGCAATCTTAGATCTCTGTGGCTGTTATAATGCCGCTACTTATATAATTATAAAATACCTATCTGAGAACCTGGTTATTCCTCTGCATTATTAATAGTGTCTGACATGTTTTCACTACTGTATTGGGAATACATTTAGACAAAATCTTCTTCTGACCACTTGAAATCCAATTGCAGCCTCCAAGTGCTGAGGAAGTTAGTGGAAAGCAATTTTCAGCCAAAGGGTGGCTGGTCTGATGGTTGCTAGAAAGCAAACTACCCTTGGGACTTGCAGTAGGTATACCCTCTCCCTCCTGTGTCTTACTTCCACAGGTAACAAAAAGAATTAGCAGATGATCTGCCTCCTTTATATTTCCTTAAGGTCACTGCCATTGCTGGGAATGGTTTGGAATCTTCTGAGCGGACTTAGGACTAATAGGGAATAAATGCAAGATACGATGAAAGGTAATATTTAGGATTTTTAATGAGTGCTTAAGTTGAGCTTCAGAAATCCAACTAATTTTTAGAGAAACACCTTTTTCATCTCAAAATCTACTTAATAACTCCAAACAATTTTGTTGCAGTTTAGAGAGATCTCATTAACTGTGATCCTACCGTGTTTTTCACGTGTGTTGCTTTTAGGCGTTTGTTCTCTACTTACCATCAGAGGCAAAGAACTAAGAGATCTACTGAGCAAAGTCACCTACAATTCCTATCTAGCCAAGGGCAAATGTATCCTCACAGCGTGGATATAGGTCAGTGAAGAGTGCAGACATCCCTCAGTGCCCCTGGAGTCTCAGAGATGACTCTGAGGGCAAAATTCTGCATCAGAGTTGGTAATTTTTCTCTGGGCAGGGAATAAAGCATGGGGGATTGCTTTGGGACAAATATGGGTCTGTTGGACTTCTCTGCGGTAGTTTCTCTGGGTGCTTTGAAGAACACTCACTGACCTTCTGCAAGAGATGTGGTGGGAAAAATGTCAAGCTGTCAACTACATCGTTAAGTACAAGTTTTAGTCTCACCTCACCCCTTCACAATGCCCACTGACAGGCAAAAATTGAGCATATCCTTAACTGTAGAGGAGAGGAATCTATTTTGTAGTGTGCTAAAGGCATGATCTAGACAAATTACACCTATATTTTATTTGAACCCATCACAATACATAACAAGACTTTTCAATTACCTCAACAAGCTACCAATACAATTTCATCATTTCAATTTTTCACCAGTTTTCTCCAACCCAGCACTTCTTCTATATATCACTGTAAATCTCATCAGTCCAGTTTGGGCTAATAAATTTCACTTACCATCTCAAGGCTAATGAAAAGGGGAAGCTTGCAGTGAAGAGAGGCAAAGGCACTGATTCTTGCCTTGGGCCCTGAGCTCACCTCTCTGAATGGGGCAGCAGACAGACTTATTTGTCCCTGTTAGCTCAGGGATGGGTACTGCACAGAGAGAGTCAGAGCTGTCAAGTCCCATTGCAATCAGCAGGGCTGCAGGGTTGAGTGGCCCTCAGGAATAGGCCTCTATGTCCCTCTAAGCAAAATTCAGACAAAGAGTTGCCAGAGCACAGTTTTAGTTGGCATAGGTAGAGCCCCGAGACAGACCAGGGCCGTGATTCAGGACTGGGGCAAGGTATTTCACCACGGAAACTTTTACAGTCTTCTGACATGCTCTTCCTCTCTTCAAAGAGGGGAACAATTTAAGCAGGAACATATTAATTTGCATATTAGCTGAAAACACACTGAGATCCCAACAGACACAGAGAAAGAAAACTAATTTTGTGCCATAACTACATTTTTTCTAAAAGACAATGAAAGAGCTTGAGGTTTTCAAAGATTTTGATTTGCATGGACAAGGCAAACAAGATAAAATAATACTGCAAATAAGCTAGCCATCTGTGACTGAGCATTTTACTAAATAAACCCCAGGAAATATAGATTATTTTACCTAAGAATCTTCATAGTACTGTTTCTTAAGCTCTGGTACTGAAATAGCTCCACTGTAAATTAATATTAACAATAAAAGTATGCTCATAAAAGTTCCAAAGCATTTTCTAGTGACAGTCTGTTCAACTATTTAGTGATTCAAAAGCAAACTCTCCCAGAAAATCTCCATGTCAGTGCAGTACATAAAATACAGAAATATATGAAAAAATGACAAATGCAGTATTTTACTGTTGAGGTGACTTTAACTTGATTGCTAAGCTGGTTGAAGTAGCTTTTCATAAATGAAATATGTCCTCAGTTTTCCTGTAAGAGATAGAGTAGGAGAAAAGTCAACAAAATATCTCTTCTTTATTTCCCTTTGAAGACATTACATTCTCTGGAATATAGTAAAAATCTACGTTCAGGGCACGTTAGCTAATTCTGAGGCATGTGTTCACAATCAGACATGTAAGAGGCTAATTTACATGCTTAAAGGCAACTAAAACTTTATTTTGCATATGTAAATGTACCTTCCCAGGGTAAGAAATGGGCTTTCAAGTATACTCCTGTGTGAGCTGGGTTTACAGCCACTTAAAAAAAAAAAAAAGTCTGATCTGCTACTACTGTCACTGTAGCTGTCATCAGGGCACAATTCAGGCAGAAAACCTCAAGACACCTATCAGACCAAATCCTGAGGACCTTACTCAAGCAAAAAATCTTGTTGATGTCAACAAACATTTCCCCCAAAGAACTTGTACACAATTGAGCCTTTTTTTGTACTTGCATATTTTAGTATCATTGAATAGCTGCAACAAAAACAAAATAGGTTTTTTTCTTTAACTCAGGGATCAAGATATAGGGGAATGAAAAATAAAAAATGTCCTCATTAAATACAGAGAGGCACTAGTTTTATAATTTTGGGATATCTTGGAAGGGTTTGAGTTTTCTAGGTGAGGATACATAACTGAAGAGTAAGTTTCTTTAAAGACAAATCATGATGCTCAGGCACAGGACCATTAACCACTCAGAATGTTTTTCCCTTTGAAACAAAATTTTTTAATATGAGAAGCACGCATTTAATGTCCAAAGGATCCAAAATAGTAACTGTTGGTCAATAAACCTGCACCTTGTGTGCTTTTTTTAGAACCTTGCCCCACACAGGATTCATTCTGTCAAAAACACTATGTCCTTAGGCCATAATTCCCTGTTCACTGGGAACAATGACTTCATTCTAGTCTGGCTACCTCACTACCACGCATTCCAAGTTTAGAGTTTTAGGGCAAACAAACCATAATGAATGGACAATGGCACAGAGGGTTTCACCCTTCATAGCTCCTTTGGGTCCAAGAGAAGATCCCAGTCACTTTCTGCAGAGGAAGGGTACCTGCTAGAGATTAATCTAAGAGAAGCAAAGAGAACATTTTCAATAAGCACCTTACTGGTTTTCATAGTCAGAGCCGAGCTGAAAAATCATAAAAAGAAAAGAGTTTCCAGAGAGCTCAACCTACTTTCAAATTCAGAAGACATTTTTAGCAACAGAGGAGACAGGTATGGACATTTTCAAATGGTTTCAGAGATGCTGAAACAGTCCCCTGTCCAAAACAGCGCTGCACATTCGAAGGGAAGATTCATGTTTGCTTGAAAATGAAAGATTATTGAGAAATAAAATTAAAAGAGAAAAGATTTAAGAATGTCCTACAACTTTTAAATAAGGCATTTATTTTTAAAATATGTGTAGAAGAGATATCACTCTTTAATAAACTCTACCAGCTATTAATTTATCGTAATGTAAATGGTTTAATTAATGTTTAATGATACAGCACTTTCCACAGGAACTGATCTCGAAATATACTGCTTTAGAAAAGGGTTATGATACCCTGAAAAATGCATTTATGGGAGATAGGACAATTGTGTGGTTCATGTAAATACTTTTAGCTCCAACAAAATCAAGAGGATGATTTTGATTTCCACAAGTTTACCACCTGCAAATGATATTTCGAATAATACACTATCTTAGTGCTTATTTTCTACATCTGTGAGTGTATATGTCTTGGTTGCTATTTTTGTTTTCTTATGATACAAACTGACTTTGTGGAATCACTGAATTACATTGCTTGAGAGAAGTACACTTTCTGCAGTGCTACCCTAAACGCTTTGTACTCTGGAGCCAAACCTCACTAGTCTACTTAGTTGCTAAAGTAGGTAGCAACAATTACACTAGATAAAATAAAAAGACTGTAAAAGAAAATGCAGAATACTCAATAACATTACTTAATAAGGTAAGTTAGTAAAGTAACCTCAGAACTCCAGATGCTAAACTGCCTGTAGACATAGTAAAAGCAAATTCAAAATTATTCAAAAGCTTCATACCAAGACAGATCACCTCCAGCTGTACAGCACTGTAAACATTGAGTCTATCACAGAAACTAAATTAAAGATCTGAGTAGCATTCACTGCTTTCCTTGCTTGATTTAGTATTTTTCCATCTCTTAGATGATTTTCCATGTGCCTTTCTCCCACACAATAAGAAACAGAACAAAAGATATTTTCACATCTAAAGATCTCCAAAATGTGGAGTTCCAGATACAATTTTCCAAGTGCTTCGAAGGCTGTGTTAGTCAAAGGGTTATTCTTGGTATAGTCACTGGCAATCCAAGAGCAAAGCAGAATAAATTCCGGAGCAAGAAGAAGACCAAGTAAAATTCTGACTCGGTGGAATAATTTGTAGGAAAGGATTAATAAATCAAAATATCATAGTCCTTCTCACGGAATTGTCTGGCAAGTGGAGAGATACAAGTTAATCTAAGTGAGAGGATTCGATTTTCTTGAGGTATACCTTCAAATATCAAGACTTTCTGACTTTTTACATTCCTCCCTTTCATTTGTTAGATTTTGGAAATGTAGGGGTGTCGTTTTCAGCTATAGTAAATTTGCTGCTCCTACAACTGTAGCTCAATCTTACCTATACTGGTTCTATTGCAATTCAACAAAATACTGAAGTTCAACATCAGTGTAACTGTTTTCTGAATCAGTTACTTACATGCAAATTTATAGTTTGCTTTCAATTTCTTCACTGGTTCCATCACATGGTATATCTACTCCAGGCAATTTAAGCTAACTCAGCCAGTTTGTCTCCTGCAATGAAGGCCCAATTTCCTTCAGTGACAATTTATGTTAATGATAATCAGATGCTTTTTTAATTAACAATGACCTACAATCATCCTAATATATTTCTCTCTCTCCCTGATGGTATTTTTTTAGAGAACTGTGTCACTCCATTTAATTTGAAACTTAGGGGCTCTTATATTTGTTCAGACAGCACAGGTCCCACAGCCTCTTAATTTTTGCTTTCACAGCATTATGTTCATATGTCCCTGTCAATGTGTGTAGTTCTAAAAACAGCACCATAGTGGAGGGCTGAGGGGGAGCTGTGTTGTTCCAGCAGTGCAGAATTGATCTTCACAGCTCTGCAATTGCCTAGATTGGCTAGACTTCCTACACATACCTAAAGTGGCTCCATATAACATGTACAAAAGTGAGGTTGCCTTGGACACCCTACCAAAATGCAAGGTTATATGCTATCAGTAATAGTCATGGTGTGGAAGACAACCAGAAAAAAACAGGCAGTAGACACAGTAGACATATATATATATATATATATATATATATGCAAAAGACTGTGAAGTAAGATGCAATTCCTTTTATTTTATGTCATACGTATTTCTAAGGAAAAATACTACTTATAAATATTTCAGTGCAGAAGGATATAGATTCTGTCTCCTTCACAGAAAAAAACCCACAAAAAACAAACAACAAAACCAACAGCTAGACTTATAGTTCTGAATTGTTCTGAATTGTTATAGTTTCTTTTCCAGATCCCTTTTTTCTGCACTTCTTTTCATGGCTGTTGCTGCCCAAGAGACACTGCAGGCAACTGCCCCCGGCAGAACACTTCAGAGGGCAGTAAAAAATGTCCCATGTCACACTCTGGCATGTTAAAACAAATCTGCTTTCCCCTTTGACTCCTGCTAATGATGCAGAACTGTGATGGCTGAGGCACTGTGCATGTTGGGCTCCCTCTCTTCCTTGTCACAAATGCAACAGCCTCCCACAGACAGTAAGGCACACATCTGGCTAATACAGCTGAGACTCAGATGTCTGCTACAGGGACAAGTACCTAGAAAGCTGTTGGCATATTTTTGTGTGGTCTGATCTTATCTTGATCATATATCTAGAAGTGTTGTTCTAAAGTCTCTTGAAAACAGTTTTTCCAGTTGATGCTCTTTTCAAGCCATGGCTATGTGGATGCAAGAGTTTTCTTTCAGTAGGACTGGATGTGAGCTTATTCATATCCTAAGGCCTTTTTTAACAGAAGAAAGGAAGACAGAATTGAATACTATAAAATGCTGATAGCTCCAAATTTGGGAGAGGTAGATTTCTTCTCAGATCTGTATATCGTTACTCTAGCTTGTAGATACTCACTACTGGTTTTTGTGTTTTGGACTGCTCTTTTGGTAACTGGGGCTCTGTCAATACAGTTCCTATAAATTAACCTACAATTTCGAAGGTTGCAGTTGATGGCATACAATGTTTTGCTGTGACACTATAATAGGAAAACTTACCTTAGCAAAGAGGTCTTGTACTATTTCTAGACAGTGATCAGGCTCTGGAGGTAGCAGAAAGATGACTTTTACAGCTGGAGCTGATGAGTTGTTTTAGGTACAGGGAATTTTGTTAACCAAGTTGGGACCTGATAAATACCTCATCTGGATCAAAGGAACCAAAGATACTTTCAGGTGAAAGGGTCAGCATTTGCTTGAAATCTGAAGCTGACACAGAGTGTATGTGGGGAGTGTGTGTTTGTAGTGGAAGGTGTTTCATAATCACTGGCATTGGCTGGCCATCCAAGCTTAGCTGGTGATTCAGATAACATCCCAAAGTTTCATCTCATTTTGACAAATTCATTAGTCTCCTTCACAGACTAGTGGTGTACACTGTGCTGTTTTTTTCTTTTAATATGCCTTGGTGATCACGGGAAAACTTGCGTAATTTGCAAATTTGCAAATGAGTCTTCTGTTTTTTTCCTAAAAGAAAGGTACACAAACACAGACTTAATGTACCAGTATGATTATCATTTTATATGAGGCTTATCAGAAACTCAGATTATCGATAATTGGCTGTAATGGAAACAGAATTAGAACAGCTAATTCCTGATACTAAGACTCAGGAGGAGGTATTAAGAATCAGAGAACCATACGGCCTGAAGATTAAGGACTTCACAGTTTCAAAAGGCTACGCTAGCTGATATGTTATCATTTATTCTGAGTGTTTGGACTATTATGTAATGAGTAGGCCACAGATTGTTATTTTATCTTAAATTCATCCAAGAAATATTTTGTATTTTGTCTAATCAGGATATATTACTCAATTTTCACTTGTTTTCTGCCAGAACAGTTACCCTAAATGTGTGTAAAATAAAGTTATTCCTGACGAAAGAAATGGGTCCTATACACCTGCTGCGAACTTCAGTATTTCTGACACCGTATTTGCCTGCCAGCCTGCAGGATAGGCATTTCTGAAGGGAAAGAAATCGAAGGAGATTATGGACAGGCAGTTCTTGGAAGTGAAAAAGGAAATTCAAATTGCACTCCAACTGAGACATGACAGCACATTGGCTAATAACAGATATGCCTACTATCTGGAGCATATTGGCCTTCTCTATTTACCTGCATTTAGCCCTGGAGGTAAACAGAGAGGAAGACACAGGAGGCTGCCAGAAGCTTGTCTTTGTATTTTGCCTTGAATCAGGCAACACTGTGAGGCACGCATGGGCCTGGGATAGTTACACATTAAAATATATTCTGTAGACTTTCTCCAAGCCCGTCTTTCATCCTACACAATGTTCAAATTTCTGCTTCAACTGCATTAACAGCAAAACACCTGTTTTTGTTGCCAGAAGTGTTTCAGTTCTGTTTTGACAAAAAGTTGCAGACCGAATGTACTAGATAAAAATGTGCTTCATGCATTTACACTCCTGGAGTTGCAAACAGACCGGGTACAGACATTGAAATCATGTTTCAGTTCATAAGAACCACTCTGTAGGTATAGGAGTGCTTATTCACTTATGTGCTTTCATGCCTCACATAACTTTGGACTTATCCTAATTACAGGTTTAGATTGATTTCCTGAACATCAGCATTTCATTGAACTGAGGTGTCAATTCACAGACATTGGCAGTTTTGATTTTGTAGCAATAATAGAGTTTATTAAGGACACTAAAAGTCACGGTTTAAATCCAGCTAGGCAGGTAAATATTACTCATTAATGTGACAACATATGAATGTGAAGAAAATTTATACTATTCACTTGATACAGCAAAGTGAAAGTAAGATTTTGTGTAAACACACAAAAGACAAGGGGAATTTATTGTATACCAATTCCCATGCAGTAAACATTATTCATGATTTGGTGGCATGCTTCTCCCTTGAGAAACATTATCTAGTTTTGCTTTGAGGTTCCTGCAATTAACACATCTCTGGTGATTTCTGCATTTTTTTTCAAGAATAGGCAGAAGGAGCATTATGAATTCACTAAGGTCTGCTCTGATCCTCTGCAGTTTACAATGTATCTCACTAGGAGGAAAAATTAAGTCATCCTTGACTGAGGAGTTGTCCTTGGTCATCGTCAACTGAATAGTGCTCTCAACTGTTCAGTCTTTCCATGGGAAACAGCCACCCTGCCAGAGATATTGGAGGATAAAAGTCTTGGTCTCAGTTTAGCTTGATTCCCCATCCAGTTCTGCTTTTTTTTTTTTTTTTTTTTTTTTTTTTTGGTAGCTACAGTGTCTGCCACAATATCATTCGGGGGAAATAGATACAGAGGAGGCACGTTCTCCTCTGAGTTTTCTAATCTCTGAATAGGAATAATCAAAAATTTTCTCCATTCCTAAAGTTTCTGCTCATTTCAAGTTCTGGATAAACACACTGTGGAACTGCCTCTCTACATATCCTTTCACCCACCCAACAAAACATACCCACAGAGATATTGCTACCGTCTACATGACATTTATACCTGGCATCCTGAGGATCAGGGCTAGAAGCAAGCAAGACAACTAAAAATGTAGCTTCAAATTTTGAAAGTTTAAACACTTGCTACTAGATGAACATGTGTAATTTCAAAAGCAGTATCCACTCCACAGTTTTATCGTGATTTTTTCCTCCTTCCTTCTGGTTATCTTGTTATGAACTCTGCCACTTCCACAGTATGAGACTTATATTAACTCTCCCCAGGTTTCCTGTCTTTGATAGTTTAAATTTATTTCATTCCTGTAGGGGTAGATGAATTCGGAAGACTTATTTTTGAGGAGTTTAAGGCATGTTTGCTGAGGAGAATTCTCCCACAGGAGACCATCTTTCCCAGGAATGCATTTGTATTTTTCTCCCTCTGCATTCCACAGAGGTTGGCTCCCTACCATGGGAAGAAGATAAGGTTGCAGACTTTTCAGAAGGCCCCTGCAGCAGGCAGCGGGGGTAGGAGAAACAAGAAAAGCACCAAGAAGAACAGAGGTGTGTCTTTCTCCCCAGGCTTGGTGTTTGTGACACTGTTAAGTTGATGTTCTTAGCATTTTCACCTTCAGAAAATAAATTTTCCTAAATCCTTCCACTCCTGGTGGTTTTGGGTGATACCTGCGATATCTTTCCTTCAAAATCTCAAACACCACAGATTCAAAAGTCTACCCCCTGAAAGGAAGGCTTCTCTATATCAATGCCAGGCTAGGTGGAGTTTTGAGCAACCTAGTCTAGCAGAAGGTGTCCCTGCCTATGGCAGAGGGATTGAACTTTATGACCCTTAAGGTCCCTTCCAGTTCAACCCATTCTATGATTCTGTATTTTGACCAGTTACCTTTATCAGGCTAGTGAAAAATGAAGAACACAAGGTCTTCCATTCTTTGGTTTGGGGTCTGACTGTGCTTCAGTATATAGTACAGGTGTATGAAGGACTGAATTGCCTCACTGGTCAAACGTTCCCAGTGACTTGTGCAAGAACATTGTGTTTCCTCTAGTGGAAACTCCTCCATGAGTTTTGAGTCCCGAGAGGCTGAAAATGTGGAGTAACTCAGCTGAGGACGCAGCAGGTGTTACAGTTGATTCTTGTCAAAGTTGTTGAGATTTAGGTCCCTGTGTCTGCTCCTGCAGTGAGCGGTAGGTGGTGGACATTCCTGCTCTCAAGGAGGTCCTGGACTCACATGGGATATCACAGAGATGTATTGTTGCACATTTCTGAGGGCAGGGCAAAGTTCTTTGGAAAGTACTTCACGCTAATTTTTTTGGGGGCAACTCCTTTAAAGGTTATATATAAAAATATGAAATAGGAGAAGCTAAATCAGAATGTTCGCTATGTTCCAAGATGGAAGGTTTTCATATTTTTATTAATATTCATAAATATTTCTACAATTATGTTGATACTGTCCACATCCAGATTGCTTTGAAATAGAGTACCAAAAAATTAAATGCCAGAATTTACATAACTCCAGAGCATATTGTGCTACATTTTTACACCATTCGGTTTGCAAATACATGCTACTTGTGTAATGTAGTTTAATGTGACCTGGAGCAGCTTTGCATTACTATCCTCTTAGACTGGGTTTAAGTAAGCAAATGGTGCTGCACAATAGGAGGGGATCTGTAGAGTGAAATGGGAGATACAGAGGATCTGATATGAGCACTCTACACATTTTGGAAGGGTTTACCTAAGGCTGGGTGCAGTCTGATCCTGTAAACTGAATGCCTGGTAGGGTGTGGAGCATATCAGTGTGCATCCAGAGTACATATTTTGGTTTATTTTAATCTAGGAGTTAGCATGTTTTCCATATAAATAGGAAACACCATAGTAAGAATAACAACTGAGAAATTCGCTTGCAAAACTTATTCCTCATCTGAACTGAACAGAAACTCTTATGTAGAAGCACCTTAGAGACCAATTGTTTTTTGATGTAAGGAATCAAAAGAAATCTGCAAGTCAAAGAATCCATATTATGAGGCCTTATGTGATTAATTTTAATGCTGGAAACAGGTGACAAGGTCCCATGTGAGTTTTATAGTACAGGTCTCAAGTTGCTGTGTCACTCTGGCAACCAGGTGCAGTCAGTGTGGATGGTAGGGAGATGGGGCCCAGGCAGCACAAGCCAGGACATGCCTGCCCCTCATAGTTTATCTCAGAGAGGGCAGAACTGGTCAATGCCAATGTGTTTTGTGAGGAAGACAGAAATCGGAACTTAACAGTGAGCGCATCAGCTTCGTGGGCTGCAAGTAAGGACAGGGAGTGACCCTCTGTATGAAGGTGATACGCTAACATACACTTCTTAAGAGGTGAGAACTGCCTGAAATATTCCAGCTTGTGAAATATTTTGATTTGGCTGATAGACTGCAAGAGGAAATAAAACTTCAGAAAAATGTAGCTCAGAAAGAAGAGAAAATAAAAATGCTCTTAGTTGTTCCCTGGAGAACAAACAGACTTCCAAACAATATTCTAAGTAAAGATGAGATTTAAAGCTCAGTGCATGGGACAGACATTGTAAAACTCAGGGAGAAATTTCCATTTACACCTATTTCTGCTGCTAGAGCCTTCTTGTTGACTGGCATAAAACCTCATCAGCAGAGGATAACCTAAGGTTCTGGAGTCTCTGATATAAATAAAATTTAATAGGTGTAATAAAACCCGTCACTATTATAGCAACATTGGAACTGACATACTTGTCAGATCATTTCTGAGGTGGAGACCACCAGAACCAGAGATAATACTGAGAAAGACGACATGCTGACAATGTCTACATCAGTAAAGTATTTTCAGGTTCATTCTCCTGAGATTTCTTACTGCAGTCTGTTTTGGTTTATGGTTTGTTTGTTTGTTTGTTTCTCTGTCTCATATGCTTGCTTTTTCGCTGGGGTTCTTCATTCAGCAGAGTGGGCTGCCCACTATGAACCATAGATTTTCTAGGATTCACCTATGCAAAGTCGAGTAGAGGCCTTTCCACCTGTTTTCATCGGACAGCACATTATTACTTGAATGTTTACCTCTGGCTTAGATTAGTTTATTCAAATTTGTATTGAGATCTCTACAAAGAACATTCTCTTTTGTATTCTCATGGCCAGTAATCCTGAAGAAGTATGCTGTTGCTTGAGTGTAAAGCACAACATGGGGACCTGATTCAGAGACAGTGGGGCTCTTTATATTGACTTCAGCAGCTTTTGGATAATAAACCAAAAAAGAAAGTCCTGCAGCATCTAAAGTGTGTCAAGCACAATATGTAAGTGTGATGAAAACACACCAAACTGCATCCCACGTCATTTCTGAGGAGGCATGCAGTAAAAAGGCGTAACCAAATAGACACAAAATAAAGAAGCCAAATATAGGTTTCATCACCCTTGAATGATAGAAAGAGAACTGTATCAAGTAAATCACTGCTGTACCCTACAATATTCCTGAAGTGAGATAGAGTGAGGCTGCATGTATCCTTGATGAGGTAAGAAGGAGCGAAAACCTACGTAGTATCTCCAATACCAGAGCCGGAGCATTCTACACACTAGCACTGCTAATGACATCAGCACCTTATTAATCTACCTAAAGTCATTGCTAAGCAGAAGGCAAAACAGAACTGATTGTCTTAACATCCACATTTTGGGCCTTGTGCAGCCAGAAGGCTGCCCATTGCAGATGCTCCTACCATTCCCACCAACAGGTGAAAACACAACCCAGTATAACACACTGCTATCAACTCTGCTGGAAGTAAGCCCAGATCAGCTCTTGCATGCTGATATAGCTACTTCAGGTATATATCAACCTGGCGAGAACAGTATCTGACCTGTACTTTATGTTAATAAGAATGAAGCTGCAGTTCCATGAACATACTGAAAAAGAGAGACTTCCAGCAGACCACCATGCTGCCAGTGTTGCTGGTGGCTCAAACACTTCTTAGTTTAAGTGGCAAAATTATATATAATTTTATATATATAATTATAATATATCATTTCAATTATTCCCTCCCTGTCTGAATCTCACAATGTTAAGCTGATTTTCTACTCAGTGAAAATGCTGTATTCTTTCTAGTTCATTGAATTTGCACCTTTGTTACATCTCTTTTGCTTTACTAACTCACTTCACAGATACGGAAGTCTTAAATTTCACTGCAGAGTTGCTACCTTATTTGTAAAAGTGCTTCAGTGAGTTATGTTAAAGAAAACAAAAAAAAAAAACAACCTAGAAACAAACAGGTAAAACTGCTTGTGGTTGCCTTTGGAAACCCATAACAATATTCTCAGCATTTTTTTTGCACCAGCCAGTGACTTAGGGGCGAATTTGATGAAAACATGTGAGAGAAAGTGTCTAAAATGATATGACTTGTTACATAACACCTGCTTTACTGAAGTCCTGTTCCTTGGCCTTTGTCATTTGCAATTGGCTTTGTATCTTCTCAGTTCAGATAACTTTGGTCTTCCTTTGGCTCCTGATTCATGTTTTGTATCTGTAAAATCTGATGGTCTGGTGTATTTGAACACCTTTTCTTTTTCCCTTTTAAGTCCTCAAGTAGCAGCCCAGAATCTCCTTATGTGTGCGTTTATATGCTGGTCTTCCTCTGCTTCTCCATTCCTCCAGTCATCAGGGCCCCCAGTATCTGAGTGCTGCCTAGAATGCTTGCTCTTTGCTCTGCAGAGATGAAGGGGGCACTCTAGTCTACCACCTGATAGCAGGGGGAGATATTCGTTAGATATTCAGAGTTTAAGACTTCTGAGAGAGCTACTTCTGGGTCTGTGCTGTGACCAGAACCAAGCAGCTCTGCATAATTTCATCAGATCCTTAGTACTTTTCACAAGTTCTGTTCTGGGAGCTGAGCAAGCTTCTCAGCTTTTGTTCCCTCACAACTAAAGAGCTTACCATTAAAACGACCAGTTATAATACTTTTAACACCTTGCTCTACACAATTGCACCTAGACTATCATCTCCACCAGGGAGTCAGAGTGTGTAGCACTGTTGCTCAAGCTTACAGACTTCTCCAACCTCAATGTCACTTGCTGAGGGAGGCAGTAAACCTTATGATATGGCTCTGACATCTATGTCCTGGAAGTCCCCTCTGTCTCAGCCTGTTGGGCTCATTCCCTGGCAGAGGATCCATCAGGAGGGAGCTGGCTGACCTCAGGCAGCCCCAGCCTCTCTCCTCTCTGAGACTCTGAGAAGGTGACTCTACTGTCTGGGTTGACAGTTTCAGGCAACTGCAGATAACTGCTACCTCTGGTGGTACCATGGCAATTCACAGCCAGTATTTACTGACATAGGTAGGTACAGTCATTTTTTGCAAAGTAGTAGTGGCCCTGAGGCCCCCGAGTCACATTAGTGAGGAGGGTTGTTTTGTCTTAAATGTCACGCTGCATATATGTGATTTCCCAGAGTTTCTGGCATCTGTTCCTAACAGCCCAAGCATTCTTGTTTTTAGTGGAACAAAACGTTATGCCTACGGACTAGCCACTGTCAAAACTGGTTACCTGCTGATTGTCTCCCTTCTTAACACACCTGTGGATACCGTTTGCCATCTCACTTTCTTCTTTGTTTCCACAATTCCAGGCAATCTCAAGACTTCCTTTTCTTGCTTCTTCTCAGCACAACAATCAAATATATTTTGGCTGCCTTTTAATTCTGAAACCATGAGGCTCTCAGAACTCACATAATGTTCAAACTGCTGGAGAACTGATTTGCTCCAGCCTTTAAGTTGATCATTATATGAGGAAACTTTTATGCATTCCTGCTTACTGGATTCATCCTGCTTAGGTGAAACACCTTCAGGAGGAACTTCGTTTCTTCTCACTTCTTATAGCTGTTGGGGAAGGAAAGGAGCATGGGAGCTGTTCTCTGAAACTGCTTCTCTCTCATTCTGTCCTCTTCATTAGCTGCAGGAGGAGATAAGGAATGTAATGAGATAGGGTTCCTCCTAGAGGTGCTCCCAAGAAGCAAAATGGAGCTGGGCCTCCATTTTGAGCTGCGAGCAAAAAAAATTTTGAACGTGCTAGTTTTGTTCCTTTTTTTTTTTTTTTTTTTTACTCTTCTCTTTAGTTGAACAACTGCAACTGAAAACTGACACACAGTTAAACATGTTGCTGAATCAGCATTTTTAAGAAACCAAACTTCATTAGGCAATTGAATTCTTAGGGTTGGGGGGGAATAAGAGGTGGGTTTTTTTTCAGTTTCTCTCTCAACAGTAATCAGATCTTTCCCAATGAAAACCTTATAAATAACAGTGAACACAAGGTACACAGGGTCTGTTACCTTAGCAAGGATATTAGAAGCATTAGTTAGATTAGGAAACATATCAGACCAAGCTTTTTTTTTTTTTAAAAAAAACCCCCAAAACTGCAAAAAAACCCCAAAATAAAACAGGCTTTCATTGGGTGTAGATAAATTCAGACTCAACTACACTGAAATTCTTCTTTTATCCATGATGTCTTAAGAGAGAAGGAGTATGGCAAAGGAACCTCCTCATGTCTTCAAAATATAGAAGAAAAAACAAACACCCAGTCAGAGAAGCACATTCTTCTCACCCGAGGAATGTGGCACTGGACGTAGCAGCCTGCAGGGCTAGAAGAACAGCTTTTTTGTGGCTGTATTCTTGGGGCCGCTCACACAGAGATAAGAGTGAGTCTTCACTTGGTATCTTTCATTCAGGGCTGAAGAAACTGCTTCCTCAGAGCACTGTCTCTGTGACACTAAGGCAAGAGCCTGCCTATTTTTTCCCATCTGATTTGGCACGTTTCAGAAGAGTTCTCTTTTTGGGGTTGATATTCTAGAAATGATGTCTCTCTGGCTCATAAATGCTTAATGTTATACAATAATCAAATTCTCACAGGTGATTTGAGACTGTAAGCATTCTCTCCGTGGTTAAATACCACAGTCAACAAGATACACACGAGAGCCCTGGCAATTCATTTGCTGCTGTGAGATTATGATGGATTGACCTTGGCTGGATGCCAGACGCCCACCCAGCTGTTCTCTCACTCCCTCTCCCCAACAAAGAGAACAAGATGGAAAAGCTCATGGGTCACAGTTACCTTACCAATTACTCTCATGGACAAAACAGTCTCCACCTGGGAAAATTCAATTTGTTGCCAACTAAAATAAGGTTGGGTTGACAAACAAAACCAAAAAACACTAAAGCTCCCTCCCATTTTTCCAGGCTGGACTTCACTCTCAACTTCTCTACCTCCTCCCCTCAAGCTGCGCAATGGGATACAGGACTGCAGTCACTCCACAGTACCGCTTCTCTTCTGCTCCTTCCTCCTCACACTGATGCCTTAAATGCAGGTAGTCAAAATAAGTTGAGTATTAATACAGCAATAACACTCCCCAGCCTGGGGATTTCCCACTGGCTGCAGTCCTTCAGATAAATGTGCTCTAGTATGGGCTTTCCACAGGCTGCAGCTTTCCTCAAGGCATGTCCACCTATCCCACTGGGCTCTCTTCTGGGGCCACAGAGGCATCTCTGCCAGCACCAGTACACTTGCATCCAGTACAAAGTTTCCAAATCACAGAATCACAGAATTACTAGATTGGAAGAGACCTTGAAAATCATCTAGTCCAACCCTCGACTAGACTATGTCACCAAGTTCCACGTCCAGCCTTTTTTTAAACACATCCAGGGATGGTGACTCCACCACCTCCCCGGGCAGACTATTCCAATACTTTATTATTCATTCTGTGGAAAACTTCTTTCTGATCTCTAACTTATACCTCCCTTGGTGCAGCTTGAGACTGTGTCCTCTCGTTCTGTCAGTTGCTGCCCGGTGGAAGAGACCAACCCCCACCTGACTACAACCTCCTTTCAGAAGGTTGTAGAGAGCGATAAGGTCACCTCTGAGCCTCCTTTTCTCCAGGCTAAACAACCCTAACTCCCTCAAGCATTCCTCACAGGGCTTGTGCTTCAAGCCTCCCACCGGCCTCATTGCTCCCCTCTGGACACGCTCAATCATCTCCATGTCCTTCCTAAACTGAGGGGCCCAGAACTGCACACAGTACTCAAGGTGCAGCCTCACCAGTGCCGAGTACAGAGGCAGAATAACCTCCCTGCTCCTGCTGGCCACATTTTTCCTAATGCAGGCCAGGATGCCATTGGCCACCTTGGCCACCAGGGCACACTGCTGGCTCATGTTGAGTTGGCTGTCCACCAGTACCCCCAGGTCCCTTTCCACCTGGGCACTGTCCAGTCACACTTTCCCCAGTTTGTAATGTTGCAAGGGGTTTTTGTGGCCAAAATGCAGGACTCGGCACTTAGACTTATTGAATTTCATCCTATTGGATACTGCCCAGCTANGCTGCCAGCTTTTCCAGGAGTATGTTGTGGGAGACAGTATCAAAGGCCTTGCTGAAGTCTAAATGGACAACATCCACAGCCTTTCCTGCATCTATCAGGCGAGTCACCTGATCATAAAAAGAGATCAGGTTGGTCAAGCACGACCTACCCTTTATAAACCCATGCTGACCCTGGCCATCCTGTAAGTGCTGTTTGATAGCTCTCAGTATGAACTGTTCCATTACCTTACCTGGTACTAAGGTCAGGCTAACTGGCCTGTAATTACCAGGATCCTCCTTCCTATGCTTTTTGTAAGTAGGCACCACATTGGCCAGCTTCCAGTCTTCTGGAACCTCACCAGTGAGCCATGACTCTTGGTAAATGATCAAGAGTGGTTTTGCAAGCTCATCTGCCAGCTCCTTCATCACCCTGGGATGGATCCCATCTGGTCCCATTGATTTATGAATATCCAAGTGTCTCAGCAATTCTCTGACTGCCTCTTCTTGGATAACAAGAGGACCATGCTTCCCACTTACACCACCTACCAACCCTGGAGTACAGTTGTCCTGAGGACAATCTGTCTTCTCACTAAAGGCTGGGGCAAAGAAGGCATTAAGCACTTCCACCTTTTCCTCATCTTTAGTTACTAGGTTTCCTACCTCATCCAATATGGAACAAAGGTCGGACTTACCCTTCCTTTTACCATTAGTATATTTGTATAAACTGTCTTTATTATTCTTGACAGAAGTTGCCAATTTAAGCTCAAACTGAGTTTTGGCCTCCCTAATTTTTTTCTATATGCCCTAGCAGCTCCCTTAAACACTTCCTGAGAGATCCGACCTTCCTTCAAAAGATGATACATCTTTTTCTTGTTGCTAAGTTCCTTCAAGACCTCGTTGTTCATCTAGGCTGGACGTTTACCTCATCAACTCATCTTTTGGCACACAGGGACAGTCTGTTCCTGTGCCCTCAAGATCTCTATCTTGAAGCACGCCCATCTCTCCTCAAGTCCTTTGTTTTCTAGGGCTGTTTCCCAAGGAACTCTCTGAATAAGTCTCTGAAACATGCCAAAGTCTGCTCTCTGGGAGTCCAATGTAAAGGTCTTATTGATATTCCTTCTGATTTCACCAATTATGGAGAATTCTACCATTTCCTGATCACTGTGCCCCAAGCAGCC
>VXBA01004052.1:87438-115529 GCA_013399895.1 Serilophus lunatus | reverse complement strand
GCACCGCGGGCGGCGCGTCCCGCTCCGGAGGGGGGCGGCCCCGGTCCTCGCCGCCCAGCGCAGGGGCAGCGCGTTGTTCCGAGGGGCGGCGGGTGGCGGGTGGCGGTGCTTGGGCGCCGCTGGGAGCCGGTATCGGGGCTCCTATCTACAAGTGCTGCGTTTCTTTAACGCTTAATCGACAAATGCGGATCAGATGGGAACAGAAACGCGCTTCAAAACAACTGACTAAAATTACACTCTTGAGCTGTAATGTATACAACGGCATGAGTGATTAATTAGGGAAACCCACATCCGACAAGAATGATTTCTGAAAGGAATCTTGGAAAACACTGCAAATACAGCTGGGATCCAGATTAATACATTTATCTAATAAAGCTCTTCCCGGTCGCCTTCTGTCTCATGCCTGGTCCTGTCTCCTTCCTCTGGCTCGCATTAGGGTCGGCTCAGCCAACTCTCGGCTGCCTAATCGGACCAGATAGATTATATTTTTGTTTTAATATTCCATGCAATAGTACTAAGGCGTTGGATATTATGCTTTACTTTTCTATTGGGGAAGTGAAGCAAGGTTATGCTCTCTCGTCTGTAGAGCGAAGATGAAAATGGGACTATATTCCTTTTCCAGAAGAGCGAGACACCGCGAGCCTGGTTTGTGAATGAGATCTTTAGCAGCAATACCACTGCTGTGGCAGCCCCGCTTGCGAGCATAAATTGAGATACGTTTTTGGAACTGTTGTAGGTTAAGTGGTGTGGTACTACTGCAGGCTAAACTAGAACACAGATTATCATACATAACTGAGCTAAAGGGTAAGGGGGCAAAAAGCGAGGCACGATAAACAGTAACATACCTGATTCCAGCCGGGCAGACTCCACTACTGGAGTATTATTCCCTCACAATAAGAGAAATTTTTTAAAAAATAAATTTGTTAGTTTCTTGTAAAATCCCAAACCACAGAAGTTGGTTGACTTCAGAATACACCGACGAGTAACATGAATAGAAAGGTTTAAAACTCGCAAACTTATTTTACAATATTATGACGAACTTACAAACGATAGCAGATTTCTTTCCATTTATCCTGGGTTTTTTTCCTTTGGAGCTAATATAAATCTATCTGCACAGATAGACAATTTATACTTTACAAAGAAAAAAATAATATATGAAAGTATTAAGGGTATATACAATTACAGTCTGATTCCACAGCTCCAAAACAAGTAAGCATGTAAATTGTCCACATCCGTGCTCACATTTCCCCGAGCCGAGGCAGGCACAACACCAAGCTGGGCAAGCTGTCTTTGCCTTGCCCTTGCCTACATCGTCCACGCCTGCAACACCACAACTCCACGCAGAAGTCAGGAAAGCAAACTCTGGAGGGAAATATGATTTCGCACACATGGGCAATTCTAGTGAGAGCATCCTCGGGGTTATTTTTTTTTGTTTTTCTCTTTTTTCTCAGCTGCACAAAAATATTAACCGGATGTTTGAATGGAGAAACATTAAAATAAGTATATTATAACACAAAATGCAATCCTGATCCCAAAGGGAGAGATGGAGCACGCCTCTAATTTTTTGAGGCATCTGCGGGTATCTATAAATGGGAAAATGGAACAATTATTAAACCCAGTAATAATTTGTTTTAAAGTGTCTCTAAATTGTCTTAAACGCACGAGACAGCCCTTTGAGGGTCCCGGGAGTCCTCATCATACAACAGGTTATTATTTATATTGCGGTAGTGTGTGGGTGTGTGGCATGTGGTTTCTTTTTTTTTTTTCCCTTTCCTCCAAGGGTGAAATCTTGACAGCTGTTTCTCACGAGAATCTTTTGGGTGATTTTTATGGAGAAAAACTGACATCGTATTCCCTAGCCCAAATGCCCACTGTAGCCTCACTGGCACAGCATAAGCAAAACCTATTCGACCCGATCCTTAAACCCTCTCCCATCTTAAAAATTACCCTGAAAAATCCCAGGCTTTTTCTTCCCCACTTCCTCTGATTGGACAAGTTTCAGCAAGCCTAAGAGCCCTGATAGAGATCCTAACCCGACTGACGAGACTGAGAATTATACTCAAATCGTCTATTACAGTTGCAGTACTGCTGTGTTCTCTGCTGCTGGATCGATATATTTTATTGGTAGTCTTCGCCATTTTCGTGTTTATGATTAGAATGGCAACAATCGTCGGTGACTTGCTAAACGCCATAGTTCACTCTGAAAAGATACTAGTAATCATAGACACAGGTACGAAAACACTCAGAGCAAATAATGAACTAAGCTACCTTTCTCCAGGTATTCTTGGGCGACATTCCTACCTAGTTCAGAATCAAACCCCAAACAAGAAACATTGAACTTCGGTGTAGATTGTAACCTGAAGTTTTAATGAGAGCCACGAGAGTCATCTCAGCCTACTTCAAACCAGCATCCGAACACAAATGAGAGAACGCCACGGGCTTGTTCCTTCAGCTTCTCCTTTCCTAAAAAGCTCTAAAATAATTTAGTAAGAAATTAAAAGTAAGAAAGAAATACCACATAAGATGGAACGGGATTTCTCTGGTGCAGGCATGCTTCCGATTTTGTGCATATTGCAAGTGTACATATAGGGAAGGAAGTGGCGTTTGAAACGAAGTTTGAAGGGGTACTTTTACACTTCCTTTTAAAATATGGTCATTTATTCTTTGACTACCACTGTGTGACAGCCTGCCGCGGCCGGGCGCCTGTAAACATCTGATTACAAATATGCAGATCAGAACCGTAGACTGTATGCTGCATTAGTGCTTGGGTGTTTTATTCTAAATGCTACACTTCGAGGTTTACTTTTGTGTTTGTTTAATGCAATTTATGCCGGGTGTTTTTCTTTCAATTTAACCAAGAGATGTTGATAGCTATAAGCATTATTTTGTGTCAAGTTTAAGGTGGAAAAGGGAATTTGTCAATGCAGCCGAATATTTCAACAGCCGTTTACCGCTAAAGAGTGCAGCTTCCATAGTACCTGGTACCCTGTATTACAGTTCATAAACTTGATTTATGGTGAAACAGAAATGCTGGGTTTTACTGTTCTGGCCCTCCCAGCTGGCAAGAATTTAACTGCAACATGTGGGATTTACAGTGAGCGAAAGCAGCATTGCATCGAAAGCTTCCCCTATATACGTGATCCCAGTCAACAGGTAACGGGGAACTGTCTCGCAAAAATACACAGTTAGTCAAAACCGAATTTTCGCGGTCAGTTGGCGCAAAGGGAGTCTGCTGCCTCGCATCTCTTCGGTCTACTCGGTGCACGTATAGCAGGAGCGCCCCGGCGCTGCCTTTAAAGGAGCGGGGAAAGCTCAAGAGAAGGACGCGGCTTCTCCGCGTCGGGGCTGCCACCGGGAGCGGACGGGAGCCGCAGGAGTGCCGGAGGGCGGCGGGGACCGGAGGCGGCGGTGCAGCGCTCCCCGCTCTCGGGTGCTCACAAGAGGCCAGCGGCGGTCGAAAGAAAAGTGAGGGCGATGATTTTTCAGGGAGAAATCTTTTCCCGATCATTCGCCGTTCCCCCACGGCAATCGCACAGTCGCAAATCGGGGAAGGGGGTATAATTTGTGACAGCTTGATATGCCAAAATTTGTGCCTGAAACAAGTTGTCGATGTAGCCACGTAGCCGGTCTTTTTTTAATATACCATGGTGGACAATATGCACTATTCCGTGTAAATCCCCAACTCTGCTTCAGTACCCTCATAAAATCAGCCGGACGCAACGATACTGTGAAGGAGAAGCGCAGCGTTAAAGCGTTATTATTAATAAAACGGCTGAGAAATCAGAACGCCGCCCCTTCGCAGAGCCTTCGTAGTCCCTCACCCAGCTTGAGGGGCGCACAGAGGTCTCTGCGGTCTCTCCCTCTCCGGAGCCGCTCCCATCCTCAGCGCCGCCGTTACCGGCGGCTCCGCCAGCCCTCTGGGTGAGGGATCCCCCAGCCCGCTGCTCTCCGCCTCGCCGCACAGTGGGGAGCCCGGCATTTCCCGGTCTCCACCCGGATTCGGGCGGCGGATGCTGGCTGGAGGGGACCTCGTCGTTGAGGGACTTCGGCTGTGTCCCCTCTGAGGGCAGCGAGCCTGTGAGGAGACCCGCAGGGGTCCCCATGGGCACACCCTGCTTTCTGTCCTCCTCTGACCCTCTTCTTTCTGCCCATGCACCGTTTTGAGGCCCTGTCCTAAAATTTGCGGCGTCTTACCGGGGCGCTTGCAGAGGGTTACCTCTGAACAGGAAAAAAAAGGTGGAGCGCATAAGGTGGCCCAGAGGAGCGGCTTTTGTTGTTTCTACTCGGGAGGAGCCGTGGCCGTGCGGTGGAAGCAGGAAGCTCTGGTACAGTCCCGCTCGCCCGCCGGCTCAGGGCACAGAGAAAAGACACCCGGGGGCATTTTTGTGGGTGATTTGTACAAACCCGTGGAAAGGTCGAGAGAGAGAGGGAGGGAGAGAGACAGAAAGGGACGGAAGTGGCGAACATTTCTGAGTGCAAATCCCGTGGTGGTAAGAGAGAGCTTGGCTTTGGAAGTAAGAATTGTATCTTGCCAAGGTGATAATTAAAAAAATGCCCCTGCAAGCCAGAATCTCTATAGGTTTAGCTTTTTTCTTTTTTTTTTTTTTTTAATTTCCTTTCCCCGCTCCCTCCCCGCCGCACTCCCTTCCCAATACAGCACTAGTTCGTAAGCTTTCGACAGCTGAACTCGTCAGAGTTTCCAACCCTCATCTACAAACCCACTAATCTGAGTTGCTTTTGCAGTGGCTATTTACAGGCAATTATACGACAGGCATATGTTACCGAAAAGCAGGAATAAATATAATCTTTAGTTCTCTTTCATGCTTTTAATTAAATGGTTTTCTCTGTTCCTGCACACTTAAACACTTCTTTTATTCCCTTGCCTCCAAAGCCCATTCCTTAAAAAATGCTGCCATACCATAAGTTTTAAAGGTTTAATTTTTTTTTCCTTCAGATCTCTCTGGGCTAAATGAAAAGAGATTGTTTAAATTTAGATAATTCTTACACTGATAGAAAGACCCAAATAATGGTTAACGAGCCTAATTCACTGCAGGGGGTCGCAGGGAAGGGGAGGTTTTGCTGCGCGGCTGGCCACAGGCATGGGTCTCCCTCCATGCTCCAGCCCTCTGGGTGGGTGCCTGGGGACGGTGGGAGTGTCACAGGGGCAGAAGATGCTCCTGGAAATAAAAGGTGGCTTGCTGTTGTTGTTGTTATTATTATTGTTGTTGTTGTTGCTGCTGCAGCTATTACTGTTGTTATTATTATTATTATTATTTAATGTAAACAGGCACTTGGAGATTGAAGTAAGCAAATTCTCTTTTCAAAGATTTTGCAGATTTATGGCTTCTCATGGACCTTAATTGTTGCTCCTCTTGCTGTAGAGGTACAGTCTTGACACAGCTGAGTTGTGAAGTCAAGAAACCAGCAAGAGACAGTCACAGGCAAGACTATCTCTTTCACTGAAAAATAATAACAGAAGACATTGCAAACCTAGTCTCAGCAATGGCTTAACTCATGCTCACCAGTGCTTTTAGCATACAGACACTATTCATAAAAATTCATCCACAGTAAAATTGTTAATTTTCTTCTGAGGTCTCTCAGAACATGTTATTTCATGATTTTCTGCTGTGTGCATTCTTTATCTGGGGCTCATAAAGTTAACAAAAGTGGATTTAAAAACTCTGGAGTAGTCTCTTGCTGAGAACAAGTATTGTGTTCTCAGGATAATGTCTGTTATTAAATAACATCGTTCTTTTCCCCTCCAGATGCACTGTCTGGGGAACAGGATATCAACCGACTACTCCTTGTTTGCAGAGACATGGGAAAGAGGAGAACCCTCTTTGATAACACTACCATGGGCGATCAAGACATTGTGAAATCTAAACACTGCAAATACGTTCGTGTAGTTGTTTGGTTTTTTTGTTGTTCGGTTTGGTTGGCTGGTTTTAATCCCATCTCAGTGCTTATACCGTTCTAGCCTATTTCTCCACACCTCAGTTTTCACTTTCTCAGCTAACCATACCTCTCCCTTCTCTAAACTCAAAGGTTCCTTTTCTCCTTTTCAAACCACAACTTTCTTTTCCCTATATACCTTTCTGACCCTCTCCATAATCCTGAGAAATGCTTCTCATTAGAAGACATCCCTCCAGGGTGATGCATTCAGCCTGAACCACAGCCTTTATATGTCCAGTCTGACATACTGAGGATTCAAGGGACACACTAGATGAAGGTCCAGATCAAAAAGAGCCAATTCAAATGATGCTGGAGTTTGAACTGTATCTTTCCCCCTTCTTTCTAAAATATTTATTGAAGGCAACATTTCATTAATTGCAGTAAGATAGGATAGCTCTATTAATGCAAGTGGTATACCACAATTTATAACGATTACAGATCTGTATCATAGTCAAGCATCAGCCTAACAGAGACAGACACTTGAGCAAAGAAGAAAGCTTGTTATGGGGATGGAGAGGAAGGGAAAAGAGCTAGAACTGGGAGGGGTTTTTTCAATCTAAAAAAAGAAGCAGATCTGACTCCATTTGAGGCTTGTGCCATTTCTTATTTTATCCTTGTGGTTTACCAGTTCCTCACTACACAATAATAGACATTCCTTCATAATTTGATATTTAGCTATTAAAATAATTCAACATGTTCTATATATAAGTTAATTAAGGTCCCACCTTAAATCAAGTGCTGGTGTGTAACAAGCCCAAGTCCAATGTGGGACAATGTCTCTGCCACTTTGAAACCCTGGTGTGGTGTGTGTGTCTACTTAACATGGGGCATTTCCTGGACTGTTTGCAGACAGTCCCTGCAGATCCGGGCCTTTCCCTTTGTTAGACAGTTGCCATGTGATCCGTGTGGAGGACTGGAAAGCGCAGCCTTGTAACAACATTATTTCAGGAAGATAATAAGTAGCCATCATAAATTCCTGTTTTAATAGTTTATTGCCGGTTGTAGTCTATTGACAGTGCCTGTTTTATAGCATGGAGGAAAACAGTTCCTTGTTGGCACTAGTCACTAAAACTGTTTGATAGCTCTGGTCCTTTTTAGTGCCTTCAGAGAAAACCTAGTGGCTCATGAAATGAATCATAAATAGCTGAGTTGAAGTTGAACAAAAGACGGAAAGAGGGAGGAAAAAACAGTCTTGCACTTACTGAAATATGTTTATTTTGGACAATAATCTATTAACTAGTCTAACAAAGATACTTTAGGGCTCAATCCTGCTGTTTTAGCTGGAAGAAAAAAATCAGTTCCATGAGGATTGTGTTGGGTCTTTACAAAGAGACTGTTTAGCAAGGATTGTTTTTCTTCTAGCTCAGAAGGAGTACATAAAATCTCTGATGTACTAGACTTCACCTTTTTAAAAGAGGAAGCAAAACAATCTATTGCTTAGAGTTGTCTTGCCATCACTAACCTCTTCTATAAGATTGGACAATTTATTCAATCTCTTGGGGTAAGGCTCAATGAAATATACAGGTATTTAGAGAGGGCTGAGAAAGAACTGAATGCTTACTGGGTCCCACAAAATCCCTGCTGTGTAACATCCCTAGATATTTGCTTTTACAGTACCTACTTTATAGCATTTTAATCTAAGACCATCACTCTTATATGGCTCTGTTCAAAATCCAGAAACCCAGGTGTCCGGGTCAAAACCAGGAGGACTTGCAGTCTTTAAAGGCACCATTGTACAATTTTGCTAAAGGATACTACCCAACCTTTTTCTTTTCCCCTTCTCTCTCCAAGGGCTGATGAATGCAGTATGGATATTGAGACTCCAGTTTCAGACTGAAAATTTAATCTTAATTTTTGCCTGTTTTCTCCTTTTCCTATATGACCTCTGTGAACAAGGGAATTTCAGGCTTATCTAGAAGACACCAGGAGGATCTGACTTCTGATCTAATTTATTTCAGACAAAATATGCTGTTAAATGCCCTTAAAAGATGGGATGAAATGATGGAACACATGATATATGGAACACTGTCACAGAAATGAGACACCTGGGTTCAATGTCTGTCTCAGTGGCCAAAAAATTTTAAACAAAATGTGTTTCCCATTTTTTCATGTGACTATCTAAGCTGTCACCCTTTTTAAAATGAGATGCAGTGTCAGTGCAAGGGAATACAGTTCTGATTCCTTGGTTTTTAGGTATTGAGTTTTGTTTCTGATACCTGCTACCTGTTTTGCTAATACTTCTAATTTAGTGCTTTTGGTTTCAATACCTCAGAAGAGAACTCAAAGCCTCAGAACCATGTAGTTGGGAGGGTTTTTTTGTTTGGTTGGTTTGGGTTTTTTTTTCCAGCATAGTAAATGGTAACATTGTCTTCGCCTGATGTAACCCCATGTTCTCTGTGAACAATATGATCCAAAGGACATACTGAGCCATATTGCTTATGTATGTTAAGGCAATTTTCCACAGATGTATCCATTAGGTGCTTAAACAGCTAATGTCAGGCAGGATTTCAGGTGCTTCCCTGTAACTAACGTTCTCTTTTAGCCCATTCTGCACAGCTCTGTGCTCCTATCTTGTGATTGTTCACACCCTCTTCTTAGACTCCTCCTTATGTATTTATGCACTGTAGAGGAAACCTGGACACTGTAGGCTGTATTATGTCCAGACAGATTGGTGTTACTCCAAGTTTGTGTCAGCTTTCATTCCTTATTGTGTTGCAATCTCATGATTTTATGGGATGAGAATCCGATTTTGTTTTTTTCCTCAAGTAAGCTTACATCAATATAGTTATCCTTGCTTTGTTCACTTCAGGATTAGATTTCTCTTGAACCCTCTTTTTGGATACTCCTGCTGAACGTCATACATTTCAATCTATTTCTCCATCAAAAAACTTTGTGCCTACGATGGTTCTCAGTTTTGTACTAGGGTCAACACATAGCATTGGACTTGTCTGATGATCTGAAATCTTGTCCTGGCAAATGATCTCTCCTGATGTCATCTTTTGAGTGTTGGCACTGGCCGAGGAAGAAGACTTAACATCTTTGGTTTTGGTGCATGGAGAGAGGTGCCTTTCTCTAAAAACTTCTAATGAAGGGTCCTGATGGCAGAAATTGAATACCTCTTGTGGTATGATCTGTGGTAGACTTCTCTGAGGAATGAACAGAATCCGATCCTTTACAGAATATTTTGGAAATCTGAGAAGGACTTAGGGAAATCCAAGCAGAAGTCAATAATGAATATCAGAACACTCCTTCATTTCTGGGACTGACTATTTTTATTCCCTATATGCTTGGAGTAAGACCTAAGGACATTAATAAATTAAATAAATGCTGCAGTAATCCTGTTTATTATTTGTCAACCATCTGAAACTGAAAATAAAGGATGCCAAAGTGAGTATGCAATTCATATCTTACCTGGGTTTGCTATGTCAAGAAGAAAGCTGATATAAATAAGTTACTGCAGCCCCAGTGTAACTGACTGTGCAGCTGTTTGCATACAACATGCTAGAGTGTTCAAGCTCAAGTACTGATTTGCACACAGTTATGCACAGGTAACTTTGCACTTTATTTTTATTACCTCTGAAGCAGATAGAATTGTTTTCCTTATTTCATTTATGTTGTAAATGCAAAGTTGCTTCTTATCTTTCAGCACTTGCAGGATCCTGGCCCACAATAATAAATTAAACAAACAATATATTGTAAATCACTGTTTCTTTTTATGAATACCAGTCATCTGTGAGCATTCGGTGCAACAGCCCCTGTTTTAGTAGTGTGTTCTACCTTTCTTTCACCTGGGTTTCAAAGTCCACTTGCTAGACAAAGCCAGCAAACCCCTTTTTTCCACTAACATAGTACCCCTACAATTTTTAGAACTCCACAGGAAAGTCTATGCAAAGGAATGAGTACAGGGGCTTTTGTTCTTTTGGGTTTTGTTTGTTTACTTTCTTGTTGGTTTTGTTTTGTTCTTTCTTTCCTGTGAGATAATTTATATATTCTGCTATAACATCTTGTCTTGACAGAGGAATCATTTGCTCTTTCATTTGATATAAAGTCTTAAGCCTTTTATGCCAAGCTTCTCCTCCTTCATTGGGACACAGTAGGGTGTGGAAACGCTGTGCAATACTGACACCTGCCAATATTTGTCTGAAGAGCACCAATCAACCTATTAGTGTCTCCTCATGACCTGACTCTTCTGAAGGAAGATCCTCTTGACTTAATCAGTAGTTTGAGGAGACAGGCATAAACGCTGGAGTCTTCTGCTCTTTTCCCTAATTTTTTTCTTCTTCAGCTGGTGTAAATAAGTGTATAGAAGTCTTCCAAACCAAAGAGAAATTTAGAATCATGGAAGCAAAATACATATGCACCCAATCATTTTAGTGATATATTACTTTGGCTAATCATTAACTTAAAATGCCATATAAGAATTTGCAATCCACAGTAAATCATTTAGTAAAAATGATTTAAATGTACTTCTGACTAATGTAAAACAGTCTAGTTTCCACACTCAGTTGGCTGCCAAACATTGTTTAAGAAAAAGGTGGGGGGTAATCCAAGTTGACATAAGTTATAGCAGATATAATGTTCCAATATAGTGTGGGTTTGCAGATTATTTGGTTTAAGAGATAGGAAGAAGATGACATATTAAGTACCATGAAGTTTGCCAGATCTATTTTATGCCTTAATTAGGATGCTTTGCAACTCTATGTTTAATTCTTCTCAAACTCTATTTGAAAATGCCTTTATGACTATTTTATCTGCAAAAATATTGGAAAAGTGAAAGTGCTGGAACAGGAAAAATTGCTGGAATTGGAAAAAACTGGAAAATGCTGGTTGGTGTACTAACACAGCAGGAAAATAAAGAGGCTACTTCTATGGTAGATGCACAGTTTCTCTTCTTGGTGTGATGGTGGAGGAGTTAATTTTGGAAAAACACTGAATCAAATATGCTCTGTGCTGAAGTTCAGAAGGAAACAAGGACCACTGATAGGATCCTTTTATGATCAGGTGACCCGCCTGGTGGATGTGGGTAAGGCTGTGGATGTTGTCTATTTGGACTTCAGCAAGGCCTTTGATACTGTCTCCCACAACATACTCCTGAAAAAGCTGGCAGCTTGTGGCCTGGATAGGAGGACTCTTTGCTGGGTTTAGGAACTGGCTGGACAGTCGGGCCCAGAGGGTGATGGTGGAGGCCAGTTACCAGTGGTGTCCCTCAGGGGTCTGTGCTGGGACCAGTGTTGTTCAGTATTTTCATTGATGACATGGATGTGGGTATTGAGTCTTTCATCAGTAAATTTGCAGATGACACTAAGCTGGGAGCTTGTGTCGATCTATTGGAAGGAAGGAGGGCTCTCCCAGAGGGACTTGGATCGGTTGGATACCTGGGCAGTATCCAATAAGATGAAATTCAATAAGTCTAAGTGCCGAGTCCTGCATTTTGGCCTCAAAAACCCCCTGCAATGTTATAAGCTGGGGGCAGAGTGGCTGGACAGTGCCCAGGNGTGTCCAGAGGAGAGCAACGAGGCTGGTGGAGGGTATGGAGAATAAACCCTATGAGAAACAATTGAGGGAGTTAGAGTTGTTTAGCCTGGAGAAAAGGAGGCTCAGAGGTGACCTTATCGCTCTCTACAACTTCCTAAAAGGAGGTTGTAGTCAGGTGGGGGTTGGTCTCTTTCACCAGGCAGCAACTGACAGAACGAGAGGACACAGTCTCAAGCTGCGTCAAGGGAGGTATAGGTTAGATATTAGGAAGAAGTTTTTTACAGAAAGAGTAATAAAGTTTTGGAATAGTCTGCCCGGAGAGGTGGTGGAGTCACCATCCCTGGATGTGTTTAAAAAAAGGCTGGACGTGGCACTTGGTGACGTAGTCTAGTCTAGTTGACGTTCTAGGGTAAGGGTTGGACTAGATGATCTTGGAGGTCTCTTCCAACCTAGTGATTCTGTGATTCTGTGAGACATGTCAAGTGGATACATTGCTGAGGAGGAAGTTAAGGCCCAAGGGCCTTGGGCTTAAAGAATAATGATAAGTGAAACACAGCAAGCAGTAGTAAGCAGTGAGTGTGAGGGAGACATCTTCTCTATTAGCAGTTTTTTAAATTTAGATTCTAATTTGAAAGGAGAAATCAAGGATATATAGATACCAATTTTAATATAGATAACCCCGAGATTAGCTTGGTTAGTTAAAGTGTGGTGTTAATAAAGACAAGGTTGTGGGCCATTTTCTTAAGAGCTGGACTTGATGATCCTTGTGGCTCCCTTCCAACTCAGAGTATTGTGAACTCAGAATGTTCTGCTAACAGTCATTTCAGTAAAGTGCTTTCTATTCACTGCCTTGTAATAGGTGTATTATTTCTGCTGTCATAAACAAAATCTTCTGGAAAATAAGACACTTCTGAATTGTCTGCCATTTTGTACCCTCTATCTTTCCTTAGACTAAGATTGTATCAGCATCACAGTCCTCCAAGGGTGGTGAGGAGTTCTGTTCCATAGCAACTGCACTGTGATGCAGCACAGCTGAAAATCAATTTTTACTCTCTCAGTCCGGCCGTAGCATCATGGGTGAACTGTCTGAGTACTTACTTGGCTTTCCAAACAGTTTTTTCAGCTCTCAGTGCTCCTCCCACTACATTATTTCCAATACCTGAAGCAACTAACTTTAGCCACACTGGTACTTCTGTCTCTTGTACTATAGATCCAGACCGCAGAAATCGGGGCAGGATACCTATTATCTCAGACCTCTTTGATGCATTGGAAAACATCTACTTCATGATGCCCGCAAAATCACACTGTCTAAAAATCACACTGTCACAGCTTTGCTCTTGTGTGAGGTATGATAGCATGTTCTCAGCAGAGAAATTATACGGAAATTAGCTCATTCTGCATGGTTGCTATGCAATTCTTGCAGACACCCCCCCTTATGCTTCTTTTAAAAATATATCATGATCAAATGGATATAACTCCTCTAAACACTGTGCAGAGAACAACCTTTGCAAACTCGTGTTAATACACCAGAATCAGTGGATTTACAGAAAAGCAGATTTTGACAACATTGGGAAGTCTACATATTGGAGCATGGAAAGCAAAGATATTGCCTAGGAAGTTAAAAAAAATGCTTTTCATTCATGTGCTTTATAGCCCAAATGGTCACAAGTGACTAATGACTTCTGAGTTAATATTTTTGGAGTACTCAGCTAAGTGGTTTTCAGAGTATTATTGAGCATTTTCTGACAGTTTGGCTGCTTTTAGCAAAGGTGCTCAAAAAACAAATACATCTAAAATTACTGTTAGGAGGCAGACAGGAGGCTTGTTCGTATTTGCTTGTGACTAGGTGATGTTGAAGGAGTGGGAAGCTTTTGTGCAGCACAAAACAAGATAGCCAGACCATTAAAATGAAACTAAGAAAACCAGCTTCAAGACACCTATTTGACCTGTCTGGACATACTTTCTTCTGTCATTATCAGTAATCAGCATCTGCACACTCAGGAGTAACTTACCTTCCACATGGTGCAGCATCTATTTATGTGGAGCTTCATCCCTCACGCTTACAAGTCAGAGGCATTTAGCAAGTCTTGCTTAATGTAAGGTTGGTTGTTGCTGTGGCTGGAGTAGCAGAGCTTGGGCAAGAAAACCCAAACATAAATTCACCTATAGTATCAAGAGTACTACTTGGACACAGAGACAGAGTATTAGGGCAGATCCAGAGGACAAGATGACAGAGGATGGCCAACCCTGCCTTTTGCCATTTATGTATCAGGTCAGAGTCACTGGTGAATGTGAGCACTTACCTCATTGACCAGGGAAGTTGGACACCTTTTCCTCTGCTTTGGGCACTGCAAGGCACCTGACCAGGAACTGGGGGGTAAACATCCCTTGCAAAGCTCACATACCTCTTAGAATGTGAATTTGTCAAGTTTTGGTACCACTGCCTCTCCTTCCTCTTTTCTACTCTCCACAGGTGATGATGGAGCAAAGCACAGATCTTGGCTAAACTAATACTGGCCAATGACATCTGATAAGACCTTGAAGGTGGGGCATCACATCTGTGATGCAATTATAGAAAAATCGTGTCTGCTGGGCATGCCAGCTTTCCCTGCAGCAGCAGAGCAGAGATAGCATCTTCTGCTCTGGAGCTCCAGCTTTCTCTAGGTGTCTAGGACTCAGGGTCTGCAGCTCTCTCCCACGCCACCCCTTCCACACTATTTTTCATCACTTCTGTAGCTCCTGGCTCAAAAGGAAGCCATTTCATATGGTACATTCAAGGCCCCCTGATTGAAATTTTTGCCCGTCCTTTTCTGTAATTTCCTTTAATCCTGTAGCGGAACCTGCCATAACATCTACCAACTGGAGACTGTCCTTCCATCCCAGTGCATCCAGAACCTGCCATGTTCCTAATTGTGTCCAGTCGTGTTTTGGGATGCCTTAACCAGAATAATCTATTTGGCGGTATCAGAGATCGGGACTCTCTGAAACCACAACTGCCCACAAGATATAGAGGCCTTGAGTGCATGGTGCTGATCCAAAGCATCCAAGAAAGAAAGACAGACTATATACAAGACGTACAAGGGCCAAAATGGAGAAGGTAATGGAGCCCGTCTTTATTGCAAATTCATCTGCTTTTATAGTGCAAAGATTGTTTAGGTTAACATAGCCAATCAGACAAAAGGAATAATGGTCACATTGTCTCAGAGCTACAAGAAAGTCACAAGATGATGTTTGCTTCCCTAAGACATTTTATCATAGTCTGGACACACTGTATTAATAATTTAATAATGCCACACTTGGCCTATCCTAGTAGTTTGCATATCCACTGCTGAGGGGGAAAACTCTGCAAAAATGGGATTCTGGCTACCCCCAAAAACTTGTCTACTCAGCTGATAGCCTTGTAAGTTGTGAAAAAAAAAAATCATATGTAAAAGGAGTCATATCTGCATGTATGTGCACATCACTATTTTATCTAAACAGCGACATCTCCTGATATTGAAGCTGCAGCTGTGTTAGTGGGTTACTACTCCAATAAAGTTGTTGTTGTTGTTAAACACAGTAAATGACCTCCCGAGGGCCACCCTTAACAAGAACCATGTCTGCTCCTGCATTTCATTCAGTGCCAAGCATGCTGTCAGCACTTAACAGCTATTAATAATAACAGAAGAAATTACAAAGCTTCATGGGATAGAATAAAGCCTGCTTAAAGGCAGTTCTTTGAGGGCTGTCCTACTTTGCTTGTATTCATAGATCCAAACTGGATCTATTTAAGATGACAAAGTTAAAATTACCAATGTAATGCAATTCTGAGTTTGAAGCATTGCCAACCATTAACTGCTAAGACTATTTCTAAAAACAAAGTGCACTTTCTAAAGGAGCATTCACTTCAGCTTTTAACTGTGATTTCCTGGGGGAAACAGTTGTGTTGGTGAAAATCCAAATATGCAGTTTATTCATACTTTAATTACAAATTGTTTATAAAAGCAGAGAAGATTTCTGTTTTGGGCATTTTCTGGCAGCTATTTGTTTAAAACTGGTTTGAAGCTTTCATAATATTCTTCAGCTCCTTATCTGAAGGTAATTGTTTTTCAGATACATTGGGCCAATCTGGCATGACTGTGGGAAAGTAACATTATTTTAAATTGTTGCATCCAGAGGACCATGGCTGAATTTATTCCAGTTTTGCAGACAGTGAGCATCTTAGACATTTTCACAGAGGGCTGAAAAAACATATTCATGTGTGAATCATGAGAAGCAGTGTGTTAATTTGCCACTTTTGAAACAGATGGATTTCTCTTAGTTCTCTGTGACAGGTCAAAGATTCCTCTCACAGTAATGAGATGAAAGGGAGCTGGAAAACACAAAATTCTGTTGCTGATGGGCACCAAATTAGGATTAGGTGGCTGTTTAGTAAATGGAAGGCGGAGAATCTAACTGCAAGATATGAATTCTGAAATACTTTTATTGTGAAATGTATAAAACGTATTGTAACTCCTCCTCAAATGAGCAATGAATATAGTTTATGCTCTGATAATAAACAATGAACAATCATACCAACTTCTGAAAAATACCAATACATACTTTTTCCCTAATATTTACTTTCTTGCTTTTCAGTTTTCAGCAACTTATTACAGACATGTGTTAACAAGTTCAATCAAGATGTGAGCATTTTAGGCATGTCCACATGTGATTATCAACTACATGCAGCCATGAAACCCAAGATGTTCTAAATGGGCTCGTGACATGACTCTACAAACACACACTGTCTTCTGACCTCGTTGCTTGTACAGTGCATTTCACTGGACTAAAATATGTGCAGTGCAGCAGAGTTTACAAGCAGAGATTCTATTCTATGTTCAGGATCCTGTTATCACCTCTAAACCTTTGACAGTAAGTTCTTCAGACCAGTCTACTTCTCTTATATTTCCACATTGATTTTCATACACCATCGAAACAATAGCAAAAATAATAGCCAGAAGAAAAGGGTTATAGTCAGTTCTGTTACTGGACATATAAATGTACACAATGAAACTGGCAACCATAACATTTTTTTTAGTTGTTTTATGGGGCCTAAGGAAAAATCTCTGATTTATATTGCTCTGTGGCAGTTTAATGGTGTTGCTTATTATGAAAAACTGAGGAACCTAATACCTAATGCTCCCAACACCAATATAAGCAACTAAGTGCCAGATAAAATTAACCTGAATTCATTAAGTTACACCTGCACCAACAATACTTAGGCTGATATTCATTCTGAGCTGATGATATTACAAGTGAATTATTATCCAGTTAGATCACAAACAAAGCTTTACTTATGATGTCATGTTTATTCACATTAAGGTTTCACTACTTGTTTGGAAGCAGGGGCATAGTTTTGCAGCTCGTTTGGATTTTTTTTTTTTAATACAGATGGAGGAGGGGTTGTTTTTTGTGAAAATAACAGGAAAGTAACATAAAATACTTCAATATGTAACATAAAACTAAAATGACTTAGTAATGCTATCCTGTGGGTCACCACCTTCTGGTCCATATGGCTAAGTAAACATTAAAGATTAACGTATTTGTTGCTTGATTTCGATTAACCATGAATACTGAAAGCAACACACAGAGTATGGGGTGAGAAGGCAGAGGCACTTAAAACAGGTAGCATGTGTAAAAGGAGTTCCTCTTTTTCCCCCTAGCCATTACCTGATTTTCTCTTTTCTATGATATTGAGTCTTACTCTCTGTACTCAACTTTTTCCTACCTTCCATTAAAATCAAGGCCAAATCCTAACTAATTTTAACATGGGACTTGAACAATCTATGAAAGGGCCTGTGCAGTTTCTTGCCACAGCAGGAGTTGTGCAAATCTTTTCCACATTGATGCTCCCAGTGCTGCAGTCTCTCATCAATTGCCACATCAGTCCACTTCCCATTGACATAGCCTGCAGAAGGTGATTTTAAACAAGTCATTCTACTCATTGAGTGCGTGTGCTGGGTTCATGTGTATCTGTGTTTGCTATGCTTGTGGCAACAGAGTGCAGACTATGAGTGTCCTGAGCAGTCCCTTTTCCAGCCACAGTAGAGGGAAGGAGGAGCAAAGCACCTGTGAATCTACAAAAGACCAAAACAGCATAGAAGATTCTACAATAAAACAGAGTGATGGCACATTTCAAAACACTCAAGTATCTCTGATCTGAGGGCAAAATCTGGGGAAGTGGAATATATAACCCTTTTTTGAGCAAATATAGTAAAAGTAATATTTATCTTCCCTTAACATTTTATCAGGATTAGTAAAACCAGTGTAATGATGAATTATATATGTACAAATTTGGAGCTACATGACTCACTATTTACAATAAATTCTCTTTTTCTGTCCATTTTCATGGAAGATTTTGCAAAGGATTGTTGTCTTGTGACAAAAAAATATATAGGAACTCTACAGTTTTGAAGATAATAATTTTTGCCAAAGTCTTACTTTGTTTTCCTCCTCCCTTTTGACTGTATAAGCAGAGCGAGAACCAATTATTATCTAATGAATGTGTTCTTTGAAAAAGATAATGAGATTGTTATTACGAAGTGTGTGCTGTGGTGACTGCTGTTTCCCACTCTACATGAAAGCAGAAGGTAGCATGTTAAATGGTGAAAAACAAAGGATGACTAACAAAACCCGTGAAGAGTTGCAAATCAGCCTTCTCAAGCTGCCAGCTTTTGCCAGGCCTCTGTGTATGTGTAGCTGACCACAGGGATGTGCGGCAGGTGCGTGGGGACACAAAGCACTGTGACAAAGTCAATGTTGCCTTGAATGTCAGTGTTGACTGTTTCTGCCTAGGTTTGAGTTGCAGAGCAGCATATAAACAAGAAGGGCACTCCAAGCTGTGTCCATTAGCATGGAAGCTACCGTCAGTTTCATGGTTAGAAGCTTAAAATGCAGCTCTCTGATTTGGTGTTGGTGGTTTGTTGGTTTTTTTATAAATTTGTTGTCTGTTATTTTTGGTTGGTTGGGCTTGGGGTTTGTTTTGTGGTTTTTGTTTGGTTTGTTTTCAAGGTGGGAGGTTTGTTTGTTTTTCATTTGGGGTTGAGGGGGGAGGGAATTTATGTACTTGGACTGCATTATTCAGTATTTCCTTAGGTATGTTTCTAGCTGACAGAGCCTGAAACTTTACCTTAGAGCTATGCTCTTAATAAGAATCACTGAACTGTAAACAAAGAGGATGTTGCAGCTATGCAAAACATGAGATTATCAGGTCATCTATCCAGAGCTGTTAAATACCGTTCTCTGTTCCCTAAGAAGCAAGCATAACATCTTACATATAGACTGATGATTCTGATCTGCAAAAATAAACAAACAAACAAATAAAACCTGTCACAATATAACCCAAACAGGAAAGCAATAAAATCCTAGGATTTTATAAAAGAAGTACGGCAACTACTCTGCTGCAGCACGTCCCATGGTGTTTGCTAAATAGCGTGTGTGAATGCAATCAATTGCTCATTAGACATGCCATACATGACATAGATACAAACAATCATGGCATTACTGATTTACCCTCAACCCTGTGCTGTTACCACAAGATCTAGGGAGGCATTTTTCTCCTTTCTTATGGAAAGACTTCTCCATTGTTTTGAAGGAAGATACAATCTCAAGATTAGACTACATGTGCCTTTGGAGATGTCATAACTGTACTCTCAGACATCTCAAAGTAGCATCCATCAGAACTGTGAAAGGCTCTCCCATGAGGTATCAGGAAACTGAGGCAAGCCTCTCGGGTAGGTCCACGTGGATCTGCTTTACCATATGCAACTTCTGCAGCTACTGCAAGTCATCCCATGCCTGTAGGGCAGTGAATGTCTCTAAATCAGGTGTTCTTAAAGAGACCCTCCCTATAGTCCCCATGCTCCATGAGGCTTTGCATCATCACATCACAGATGTGAGATGAATCATTTCTGTTGGTTGAAACTGGACTAGAAAATGCACAATTAGGAGAACAATATGGGTATTTTAACTGCTAATCAGCATTCCGTCCACAGGACTAGGTCTTATGTAAGCCTCCCCAAAATGTGGTGAATATGGACACTGGATTCTCTGCATCTGGTTTTTCCTCTTCACACCCATCCCTGTCGAGCAGCGCTGCCCAACCTGTGAGATCCCACCTGGCTCTGCTGCCTCCTTCTCTGACAGACACACTGATTTCACACTAAAGATAGAGTAGCAACAGTGACGTTCAGCACGTCCTGTTGATGTCTATTCATCCTGACAGCTAAAGTGGAGCCAATAATGATACACGCAGCAAGCACAGACTATCGTAGGTGCTGTATACAAACAGCATGCCCTAGTTCTTCGCAAATGACCCTTGGACCCTCCCCTGCTCCTTCACGCAGAGAGAAGCCTGTCCCATTAGGTCACAGGGGTGAGCAGGGGGAAGGCGGGGGCTGCATGTGAGTGCACTGCGCGATGTCTCCCCCTCCAAACCGGAGTCCTTCCAGATGTCCGCTCCTGCTGTGGGAGCGGGAATACCCTCTTCTTCGGCGATTTCACTGGGTCTTTCACCATGGGTATCTTTTCCTTAAACAAGCCAACTCTTGGTTGGAGGAAACGCAGGATTTTTTTCCAACACCATTTTCAGTATGCATAGCAAAGGTCGAAAACTTCGGCTCTTCGGGGTCCTCGGGCTCCAGCGCCAGGCTTGAGGCAGGTTAAAAGGTACCGGCTCTGCGCTTCTACCACCCGCCGAGTCAGTAGGAAGGACACGATCGCCTCAAACCCGCACAAACGTAACTCGGGCTGCTAAGCAGAGCACACCAGCCCTGCGCCGCCCCGGCCCCGGTCCCGGCCGCGCGGCGCCCCCTGGCGCTGCCGGGGCGGCACAGCACCGTGCGGGGCGCGGGCGGGCTCACGGCAACGCGCCCCGTTCGGCGTGAGCCCCCCCCGGCCGTGCTCCAGCCGGGACAGCTGCAGCTCGGGCTCCACGCGGGATGGAGGGCGAGGCGCAGCATCCTCCCCGCGAGGAGGGGCCGCCGCGCCGAGAGCCTGCCATGTGCGTCACTAGGGCTCTCTGGAAGGGAACGAGATCTACTTCCCGGGTTTTGCTTTTTTTGGTTTGGGTTGGGTTTTTTCACCACGAGACCTAGATTTCCTAAATCCCCGTTCAATCTAAAAGTAGTTTTTCGAAGGATTTAAGCACCCCTGCCTGTTCGGACTCTGCGCTGGGTAAGGGGGAGCATCACTCACACGGGAGCGTCGGTGTGAGGGTACCGCTGGTGAGATTCGGCTGCTGTGAGAAAGTGCTGCTAGAGCAAGGCAAACAGAGTCCTGCCTCGTGTACTCCTGACTGCCTTGCGACACGGCAAGTGTCGATGTTAAAAATCAGAGTTCGGATATAGGTTTTATCTGTGAAGTTTGTACCCTGCAGCTTCGCTTAGTATGTAGCATTTAGTGTTTGTTAATAGCTCCTTGATCTTAGAGCAGCCCTGTGCAGAGTTTTTACTGGAACAAACAGAGATCATGCTCAACTTCATATCAATAGACATGTCTCTACCGATTTCACGTTAACAGCCTTATAGTCAAAATCGTATAAATAGAGACATATTAGGAAAACCCCCAAGAAGTCATGCAGGATTACATAGCTGAAAACCCAGACAACATTCTGTCACTATGACTAGAATTCAAGAATTATTTTTAACTATAAAACCCCCAACATTCTGCAGATCTGAAGCAGCACGACAAGCAATGTGGCAGAAGGTAATTTGCTTGAAGACCATTAGTTTAAATGAAAACTGGATTAAGTAAAATCTCAAATGCCTCTGGAGCTAAATCAGTATAATCCAGAAAGGTTGAAGACCTCACCAAACATGTTTGTTCTGTCACTCATGACAGAGCAGAAAGAATTTATAATGCTGAGAATTCATGTGATACATAACAATAAAAACAAACAAACAAAACACCAAAAAACCACCACCACCTCTCCCCCCCAAAAAACCCCCCAAAAATCCAAAACCCAAAACCCAAGCAACCAAAAAAAACCAAAAACACCCTAGAAATAAAAAAACTTGTTAGAAAAAAGGATGAAACTAGAAGGTCGAAAGAGGAGAAAGAGGAAAAGCCTGCGTAGAATTTTTCTCTGTTCTTAAAAGCAGTTTTCAGCAATCAACACAGAAAGGAAATTTTATCAAACTGGAGCTTCTCAAATACCTGTTCAGCATGAAGATTCCCACAGAATTCAGGGAGAATTAATTTGATGGGTCAAGGTCATTTTTATATGTAGCTATTTAGATTTAGTATTCAATCTTCTCTTTAAAAAGAAGCCCAGGGCTCTTTCAATGAATTGTCAACAGAATTCAACTTTAAAATAAATATGAAGTTCACAGTGTAGCTTTCTGCTTTTTACTCTGACAGTATGATTTGATGTAACAAAGATATGATTGCCTCATGAAACACGCTTATGCCATGTATGTGTGTATATGATGGAGAAAGAGCAGCAGGAAAAGTCTGTGGTCTCTGACTGGAGGAATTTTCCTGCTGTGGGGGAGGGAGACAGGGTGGAAATTTTGACCCTAGTCCTGCAATTGGATCTATCAAGCCTGACCTCTGTGCTTCTGCAGTGCTTGCTGGAGTCAGCAGAACTAAGTGCTAAGTGCAGGGATCTGTCCATGTGGAACTAACTGGGGATTTGGGACCTTCCGGTTTCCTGCTGTGGAGGGAGGATGAGTTCACCTCTGTGTAAATTCTGGGAGAGGAGCAAGAGCCTTCCATAACTTGCATTTATTTTTAGATCTTCTGTTCTCTCACTCAATCCCATAGAGATCATGCTGAAAACAGTGTGCCTCCCTTTCTCCAACTATATGTGCCTGCTTGCTAACATCAGGCCATCACTGCTGAAAATCAGCATGCCCCATTTTTCTCTAGTGAGAAAACCCCTGTACACAGTATGTAGTCATTGTTCAGTAGCTGCTGCTTCAGCTGCTAATCCAGCTTTGAACCAGTTTAAATATTGTGTCCCAAATATGACATCTGTCAATGTCTTGTTCATCGCTGGAGAACAGTGGTTGCCTTTGGCCCCTCCAAAAGTGCTTTATTTCTTGGCAACCTCTAGGTATGCAGGACAAGGAGGTCAGTGTGCATCTGCAGCTCCATGCAGCTGGACAGTGTTCTGAATGCACTTCTCCACCCAGAGCTACTGGATTGCTAGGGAGGCTGCATGGAAACTATTCCAGCTATCAGATACAACAGGTTGGTGCTCAGATACATCAGGTCTGTGGTGAAACGCAAAGTTTTTCCAGCCCTCCAGATTGAGATGATCACAGATGGATGAAATCTGGCAAGTGCTGAGACAGCTGTGTTGAGAAGTAAGAGAAAGTTGATACATTCCATAATGGACACCTGCTTTTGGCTGCTGAGACTGATCCATAGACATCACCAGCAGTGGACCACTTGGTTACTTTGGACAGTGACCATTGTCCTCTAGAGTGTTTTGTGTGGTGCCTACTCCAGCAGGTGAGTGCTGAGAACAGCTTTCAGATTCAGCCCTTTGAAGGAGTTAGGCAAACCTGATGGCTTGTCCAGCTGTGTCAGGGCACTTCTAAGTACAAAACAAATACAAAAGTATAAAAATGTAGGGACTCATAGCAACCTCGTTGCTGTGGGGTTTAAACAGCTCCAGGGCAAAGCTTTTTTGGACCTTCATTCTGGATTGCAAGATTTCAGAGTTTACACACTTTGTTCTTTTTTACATGCAGCTGTATTTCACAGAATATTCTGAGTAGGAAGGGACCCATAAGAATAATCAAATCCGACTCTTGAGTGAAAGGCCCATACACGGGCCAAACCCACAGCCTTCCTGTTCATTAGCACTATGTTCTAATCAACTGAGCTTATCTCAAGTTGCGGTGGATATAATGCCTAGAACCAAGTTGATCTTCAAAGCTGAACTTGAGCAAGAAACTTTACTGCAGCCCATAGTTACCTGGACACTCTGGAGAAGCCTACAATCTGAGTTGTGTGCCTAAGACCCACACTCTCCTACAGAATGAGGGTGCAGCAGGTAGAAGCTGTGATTGTCAAAGTCCTTTAAAATGGTAGGACCACAGACCTCTGCTGAGGCTTCAGAAAGGTGCCGTTTTGTTTAGAGGCATTAACCTACTAGTTATGTCTTCCTAGTGGAAGACAGTGTTTTCAATTCCAGCAGGTGGGGAAGGAAACTGAATTTGATGTATGCAAGATCTCTTGGAGATGTGTGTAAAAGCAGTCAGAGGTCACTATTTGCATTTTCTCTGTTCTGAGATGCTCTGTTTCAAGCAAACTGTTCCAAAAATGCCTACAGGCCTGAGCTGTGCTACAGGACTGGATTGTGCAGATTACCCAAGCAAAGGGACTCTAATCTGTACACTGAACTTATTAATGAGTAAGGTAGTCAAAGGATAAGACAGAATTAATATGGGAGCCAGGAACACTCTGGAAGCTGCCTGAAGCTTCCAGGAGTGGAAAGTTACTGCCCCTCTCCCCCCAGGAGAGAACAAAGGGATAATTGACAATTACAGCAACCAACCGAGCAGCTGAGCCCATGTATGGTCAGAGCCAATGAGTGTGTGAGCTTTGTTTAAACCAGCCAATGATGAGATTGAGCTCGGTGTTTCAATTGTCTATATAAGACAGCTCCGAATAAACTCAGAGGCGAAAACTAAGCCTTGAACCTGGTCACCACCACAGAGTCATGTCTCTCTGATTTGCCACCACAAATAACTCAGATTGTGAGACGGTAAGACGTGACAAATTAAGATGTAATATGCACTTTCATGGACCAGACACTTGAGCACTTTTGAAGATTCCTCAGTAATCAAGAGTAAAAAATATGTCAAGAATAAATCAAGTATTTTCTAATGAAGCTGAATGTCCAGAAGCAATCATGACCTTCCACAATCACAGTTCGTACTGGTTTCAGCAAGTCTGAAAATCAAGCTTCTTGTTAGGAATCCTAATATTGCTTTAGATCCTTGAGTTCATTAGCTTTGCTATTAATAGTTTTGCTATTAAATAATTAATAGCTCTGCTATTAAACTACACCATGGAAAGCTAATGAATTTTGACAAAGAAGGGATCGGTTAAATATCTTCAGTGATACTGAACTGCGTATCAGTATCAAGATCTTGTTCACACTTGCTTACTGAGCAGGTGCTAAAAGAAAAGATTTGGGGGGATTCATGCTGCCACCTCTTAGAATTGTCATCTGTTGTCCACGGTGATTTTATGTAGACAGTGGGTATATTTCCTCATAACGTGGAGGTGACAAGTTATTACAGGCATAGTCTTCCACCAGTTCTTCTTGGTCATCAGATCTGTCCTCTGACCTGAAAAGAAAAGCATGCAAGTGACCTCAGTGCTTCACCCCACCAGTCTTATCTGGGTGAAATACTTCCTGACTTATTGAGAAAAAGGTATGAGATGAAGTTTTACTGAGATTCAGCTGGTTGCTGTGGGTTTTTTTGTGAAGTATAAGGGTGTCAGAATGTGACCTTTGTCTTTATCCTGCCTATGCCTGTCACCCGTGTTGCTGAGGACAATTGGTCAGTCAGCAGTTTTTCAAACAGGCTTTGATAAATTAACTAAAAGTGACTTGTTTTCTAGGAAGGATATAATTCTTGGTAATTCCTGTAAGTAGAATATTTTTCCTTAGAGGAAGGAGCTACAAAAAAAATTATTTTGTGTACGATTTAAGCAGCTTCACACTGCTGTATAATATTAGTGAATTTGTTTATGCCTCAAAATTAGTAAAAGTGTAAGGGTTGGGAGGTTTCTACAGTAGGAGAGGAGCATGTTGTGACCAGGCCTATTGACGAGGAAGAACATGTAGTACCAGACTGATTCCTGCATTGCTTCAGAAATGCTTTTTGGGTGCTGACTTGCGTTGCGATTGTGTTTGAGTACATGTAATAGCCTAAAGGTGGTAAGATAAGCATAAAAAACCCCTCCATGGACAGAAGCATATATACTAATATCTTTCAAAATAACAAGAGATTTAGTAGACTGAAAATTGAAAGGCACTTATAAGTGAATTTAAATTGGATAAAAATGCTTTCCAGGAAAAGTAGGTCTCCTTACTTTTTACTTGAGAAGAATTCCTAACAAAGATAAAAAAAGTCTGAGGGAGTAAAATACACTGCACTAGCTCTTGTTTCCTATGAAACCATACACACTACTTAAAATTTTCAGAAGCCTGTGTCCAAATACACTAAGGCATTTCAAAAGATGTACCTGTGATTCCTGTTATTAGCTGCAGTATAAGTAGTGTAGTTCTCATCTCCAGTAAAAGCCAGGTTATCCAGGGGGTAAGCAGGGTAGAAGTGAGGAGAGCTCGGGGTGGGAACTGGAGATGCACTGGAGGAAACAGCATTGCAGCAGCTGAGCACTGGGTGAAGGTAGCTGGGACTCGCAGCAATGCCTTCCTGGGATGGGTACGGTGGAGGGATGTACTGTACCACTGTGGCGCCATGAAAGGTTATAGGCTGGTTAATGCCGGTGAAGACAAAGGACTGTCCGCTTGCAGTCTGGTCGAGGTCTGATGTATTTTCCTCTCTTTCTTTACAAGGCTTGCATGTAAGCATGTTAAATTTACAAACAGCAATCAGAATAAAAGTCACCCCTACAGACAGCAGAATAGGCCCTAGTAACTGAGTCCATTCCAGGTGAGTAATGCCGTCATATTTTATCCATCCCATCACAGTGAAAGTGATCCCCACCAGTCCCAAAAACACACCTGAAAAAAGCAGAGTGGTGCCAGCTTTATCTCCATCTGACACAAGGGCATCAGATCTGTGTGGCTGACAAGGAGTGACAGAAAAGACATTCAAGGAGAAATCTTCTACATTGTTGTTGTTTTGCTCCATTACTGAGTATAACCTATCTTCTGCCTCAAGAGAAAGGGGACTTGTAAGGGACTTGGCAGAGCATTTAAAGTCGAAGGTTCAGGTTAGTTATACAAGAACTTTGTGCGTGTATGGTTAACAGAGTCCATCATGTGAAAGAATAAACTTTGCTTAGAAGAATAAAGGTCTGGGAAGTGAAGCCTGAAGCTATTGCTCTATTTTTTCCTGAATTACCACCATCACTTCCGACGTGCCTTCACCTTTGCATGACTGTTTATCTCTTTGTTTATCCTTTTCTTTAATTTAGCACCTGTGATAATTCCTCACTGTGCTCATGCTGGGTAGGAATAAAAGGAGACCTGGAACTGTTACAGCTTTTGCTAGGCCACAGCTAGCTAATGCATCCAACATGTGGATGGCATACACTTAGTCAACAGCAGGAGCGTTCTCACTCTCCACTTCCAGCTCCATTTTCTGCAGGAGAGTGAATGGCCATTGCTAGGAATGTTTTGCTGCACTGTGAAGCGTGACATTTTTAGCCATGCCTGGACATCTGCTTCCATGGTTTAAAAAAAAAAATCGAAGTAGGCTTTCTGATATCTTGGTGGGGTAAACTCTGGGTGGGTGGGAGGTAAGCAGCAACAGGGTAGTGAGTGCTGAAAAGCCTGAGAGAGCTGATGGTTGTGGGAGAAATGTTATTTCAAGCCAACCAAAACTTTCTAGCTGGTTAAAGGTAGTACAATTGACCTATAATTTCCCCTTTATTGTGGACATTTTTTGTTGGGATCTCCACTCCTTTCTCAAAGTTTACCCAGAATAATGCCCCTAATACTCTGAATAGCACATCACTACAGGAATGGGAAACCATCTCCTGCAATGCTAAATACATCTGATACAGCATGGGATCTTATTGATGTACTAAGAAGTACCTAGAATAATTTTTCACATCACAATTAATTGTTCTGTTGAAACTATATCCCATATATTAAACAGGAAGATTAACTGAATTTTGAGATTTTCTGTTTCCTTAGTTTCAGACCAAAGTAATTGCCGTTAGAGGGTTATGGTAGGATGTCTGTATAATTTGTTAAAGAGGAAAAACCTCCAACTTCTCAATCTGTTTGACTAGCATGGCAGGGGACTACACACAGGCCATTGATTGCTACTCAGGCAGTAGAACCCGTAATGCTATTTCCTGCTACCAGCAGCTCTCGGGAAGCAAGCTTATACTGAGATTTTTAAGATAAAAATAGATCCAGAACTAGAAATTTACCTTTCAGACAGTTTCTTCAAAGTCAGTGTGGTGGTTTGATCCACCTTTTAGCATTCAGGGGGCAGGTTCAATAAAAGTGACAGAAAACTGAATAGAATGGTCAGCAGGAGAACAATTTATTACAAGAGATTTGAACTAGAGAGGTAGGGATAACCCACCGAAGACCCCAGAATTACATTGAGGGATCCCCCAACATGCAAGGAAAAAAAACACACAAAAAGGGAACTGTTCCTTTCAGCCAGACGACTAGTTGAAAGAAACAGGGAGGAAGGGTAGGAAAGGGTGTCTCCTTCTTTTCCCTCTCTCTGAAGGACTTTGGGCGTCCAAACTCTCTGAAAAACACAAACACAGGTGAAAACCAGCTCCCTCCCTCCCTTTTCCGAAGGATACTTGCTAGCCAACTGGAAATGGCTCCCGGGTTGACAGAAATGGGTGGAATCTCGCTGGGAGGCCTGCGGGCGCTGGACACCAGGGCTGTGATCCTTCTCCTCGAAGCGGCTGCTGAAAAAAAGAGTGGGATGGGGCCGTGCCTCGACTTTTAAGCCTTCTCC
>VXBA01004052.1:72724-87065 GCA_013399895.1 Serilophus lunatus | reverse complement strand
GGAGCCGCCATCCGGCCCCGGCCCCGACCTCGAGGCACCGGGACTGGTGCAGGCCCCGCTCCGTTCCCACCCCCACCTCCCCCCGGTCCCAGCCGGGACAATCCACCTTCCCAAAATGGCTTTTGAGGAAAATTGAATTTTAACTCAGGTAAGTGGGGTTACTTACATTCTTCCCCCTCCCAAAATCCAAGAACACCCGCAAGCCCTATGCCCCCCTTTGAACCCCCACAATCCCAGCCCCCACAAACCAGTACAGTCAGTAAAAGTTCATTTAGTCTACTGTGCATTCATATCACACAGTGTGACCTTAACTCGCTTCTGAAAGGACTTGCTCACCAAGTTTGGTACCTTTAGAACTGATGCTGAATGCAATTGCTGATCTGTCTTTCTCATTTGTTAGCAGACAGATCTTAAAATTACTCCTTTCCCTATAAACTGCTCCCTCTTCATAAGATATGGTTTCCTATAAGCCTCTGCACATTTCTCTGATAATTTCCCCAGGCAGTGCTTATATTGCAGTTAGGTAGCTCTCAAGATTTTAGGAGATTACTGGATCACATTGTTTGTTTTAAGGCCCATGCTTTGCCAATAAGTGTTTTCTGGGAACTCACTTTTAGATGCTGATTTACTAAATGCATCCACTTCTACATGGAATAACTCCTCAGCAAAACAGTTTTGTGAAATGTAGGAAATTTGTCAAAGTGAAGGTTTTTCAGATTCAGTGCCGTTTACAGATCTCACTACAGTTTTTTGTCATTTGCTTTAGACCTTATTCCTGAACACAAGCACTGCTTTGCTTTCTCTTCCTCTGCATAATTTTCTATCACCAATGCAGACTTCTAACCTGTCTCAAGAGTGACCCCGGTAAACGCTGGCAGGCCCCTCACTTAACCCTTTTCACTTCTCCTTTTACTTATTGTTACACAGTTGTACACATTATCAGCCTGTTGTAGTGAGTTTTCTCACACATCTGTAATACAGGCAGGGACTTAGTCAAAGAATGTGCAAGGTGATTTATATGTTCCAGAAAATGTTACTGTCAGGGCACAGACCATATTGAAAGTATATCCATATCTAACTATTCAGGTGCATGCACATGTGTTAGAGGGAGAAGCACTGATCTAGAGTCTGGCACATTCACGGCAGAACTGTGGAGGTTTTGGCCTTACAACTCAGGACTCTGAAAAGATAGGATGAAAAAGTGATGAATGGATAAAACAACACAAACTACAAAGGGCAAGGATGGTGTTGATGCAATCCCCAAGTGTTGCTATCCTAAAAACATAGCAACATTGCAAAGATCTGTGCAATCTCAGTTTTTCAGATGAATGATTTTTTTTTAACTGCTGCTAATGCAGGAGGAAAGACTTCCCCTATAGAAAAGGCATTCATTTATATTTCAGTGACTCCTTCTCATACCCAAAGGATTGCAATATTGCAGTTAGAAGAAGAGCAATGTCAGTGCTGGCAGCAAGAGAGACTTTGACTTAGACAGGATAAGCAATCCTTACCTCCCTCTTTGCCTGTTTAAGTAAGTGTGAATCAGTAACCAACTTGATTTGCTCTCTAGCATTTGTATGTTAAGCACTTAAGCTAACCTTAGGGCAGAAAGAGGGTTACAGCACCATTAGTGTGACAGTAAAGTATCTCATTTCCTCAATAAAAATGCTATTCAGTATTATTTTAAGTTACTTTTATAGTTTTACAAGGTGTTGCTTCCTTTCTAATACAGACATTTCACTCCTATTCCCCACATCAAAAATCCTCCCTCTAATGCTAGTCATCTAGTGTTAGCCTTCAGTGGTGAAGGGAAATCTGCTAGCCTCTTACTCACATTTTCTGACCTTGCTGCAACAGATTTCAACCCCACAGTTGGCAAATACTGTTGCACTGGCCATATTAACTCCCTCAGTGCCAAGCAGCTTGTGGAGACACACCCACTAGATCCACTGAGTTTTCAAATAATGATTCTCCAAGACAAAAATAGAAAATGCTTATACAGCTGTACACTCAACTATTTCCTGAGCATCTTCTCAAAATTGTACAAAAAAAATACTGTTTTCAATTCTTGTTTTCAGAGGTAACATCTACCCTTCCCAGGAAACTCAGGTGCTGAGTCTGAAGTCAAGTCAGCAGCTTTCTAAAGCATGGTTGCAGTGAAGACTGCTTTTTCAGAAATAAAGTGATCCACACTGAAGACTCTGCAGTAGATGATCAAAACACAGTAACTTTAAAGAAACACAAGATCATGTCTCTGTTACAGAGGACTCAGCTGAATCAACATGTGCTACTTGATTTGCCTCTTGGGTACATCTTGGGAATAACTGATTGAGGAAATTGCAGGCAGCACAAAAGGTTAATACTTTTTTAGTTAGCAGCCACATGTGATGGTTCGTTGTTTTGTTGCGTCTTTTCCTTAATATGGTGACATATTTCAAGATCTATTTAAACACTTTTTTGATGTTTAGCCTTTTCAGAAAATGAGTGTTCCAGACAACAGCATAAAGCCAACATGAATCTCTGTTGCACATAATCTTTCAGGTAAAACACTCCAGGTTCTGTACTTGTTATAGAATAGCATGACAAATCCAGAGAGAGAGAGAGACAGACAGATTCTTTTGACATATGAAAAGCTTTGTATGCATAAATGATGCATGACAATGGGCATCACTGTTAAAACAGGCCAAACAAAAGTTAAAGAATAATCAAAAAGTTGGCAAACCATAGCTTGTATTGCAGATAGCATACAAGCAGCAGGATCCTTGGAGAAATCATTAGATAAAAAAACATTTGGGAGAAAAGAGGATAAAATGCCTACTGGGTTTTGTGGATTCCCTTTCTTCATACAGACATTTCCCATGGCTGAGTCATGCCAGTTTAATCAGCTCCCACATACAAAATCCCCTTCTGTGGTGTGTTTGCTCATTACTTGGCATGCATAACCCTCTCAGCTCTGTTGCTGGCTGGTTTGTTTTTGTGTGGCTACACAAAGAGCTGCCTTAGCATTACTGAGGGAACAACACAGAGATGGAAATAGATGGTAAATACAGAAATTCCTTAACATCTCTCTAAAGCACTCATCAGGTGAGAGGCATGTTCATAGAAGGATGACACAAGGCAATCACCTTTCTCTAGGCACAAGAGGGAATTTGAGTGCTTAATTCATAGTTTGGCATTCTGTTACAGCCAGGTTCCCTGAAATTCACCATGGTAGAAGACAAGTTGAGGTGTAGCTGGGGTCCCAAAGCACACAGGTGTTCAGAAACTCAGCTGAACGAGGCATTTCACTCTTGCAAGAGGTTTTAATGCCGGCAAATTCACCATGCTGAACTAAGCCCAAACAAGAGCTCTCCCACTTCTGTTTCTGGGCACAGAATCAGGTCTGGTTGTATCAAACAGGGTTCAGAGCAAGTCATAGTGTCAGAGATCAGCAGCAACTCAGGTCCTGTTAATTATCTTTACCTACTACAAGAAAATCCCTTAGTTCACAAAGAGGTGCAACAACCACAAAATGGAACTCGAACCTTCATCCTGAGGGCAGGGTACTAGCACTGACCTGGGGGCTGCAGAAGGTGGGAAGAGCTAAGAGGGTTGTATTTCTAAAGGGTCTGTCAAGTGCTGTGTCAGTTAAAAACATTTGTTGCACATGTTTCCATGAAACTGCCTCTCCTGTATTTGCTGATAAGTAAAGTCTGCACCTGGAAGATAACATTACTTTGTGGCACTTGCTCTTACACAATAAGCACTCCTTGTATAAACCATGAATGAAGATATAAAACAGCATTATAATCCCCACGAAATCAGTCATCACCACAGTCAAATTGTTAGCCTATTAACTATCCTCAGGGCTGTCTTTGGGCTCTTAAGTGCAGCTAAAACTGATTTTCATAGGGATTACACTTACATAAGGACCAGAGACAGTCTAAGTAAAGCTATGGAGTATTTGTTACCAGGCAGACCAGAAAGTAACCATTTAAGTTCTTCATAGCATCTTTAGTACCGAGCTTAAACAGCCTTAATTGTGAATGCTCTCAGAGTACTTACAAAGGCAATAACTTTGTAAACAGTCATGCAAAAATAGAAATGAAAACACTTCCTAATTATTTCTTTTTCTGAAGCTCCAAATAGATTTAATTAAAATAATCAAAAAAGTTAGTTTCTACTTAGCGCCTCCATTACAAAAAGAACAACTAAAAATAGAAACTGAAACTGTAACAGAACAAGATGAGCATTTAACATTCTTGAAATGAACTCCTTTTCAAACTACTTTAACAGAAGCCCAGCATTATCTATTATTTCTTGAAATCCAAATTCATTGTTTATTCTTACTGATGAAAAATTAGACACAGGCAACATAACTGCTTTTATTACAAAATGTAAATAAATTCACAAATTGTAAATCTCTGTGTACAATTTAATTTAAAAATTAAGTCAACTGACAAGTCTTCTATGAGCTGGAATCAGATGTAGCTAAGGAAATAGATGAAAAAGATGAGGAAGAAGATGGTGAGTATTCATGATTAGTTATTGATGTTTTCTCTTCATATTTTGGAGGTGATTCAGAGGAGAGGTATAACATTGGTAGTATGTCTGAAGGTGAGCTGCTTCCAGAAATTGTATATATGGTTTCATAGTCTCTAACAGCAACTGTTCTTTCATCATCTGCAAGCTGTCCTCTAAAAAAAACCCAAAAAAACTGTGTATTAGCATAATTCATTTATCTACAGTGAGTGAAATTCCACTTGATTTACATAAACATACATGTATGCACATACTTCCTAAAAATCCCTGAAGCAAAGAACTAGCACAAGAATTAGGATTTCATTCTGTGGGCTACATTATGACTCATATGAAAATTCTATTATTTCAGGGGGGAAGGGCAAAACAAGCTTCCTTCTAACCTTTCAGATCACTAGCCACAGCCTGGCTTATGGGTATTAGCTGCTTCTGGCTGTGCTGCCTTGCAATCTTATTAAATCTTCTTTTGATCCTCAGCTCCTAATGTATCTTCCCTTTTGTAGTATATCACATACACACTGTCCCCTTCCCTTAAGAAAGACAGTTACTTGACTTAGAACTGCATCACAAAAATCAGAATCCTTAGCCATTTGAGATCTTACATGAAAGGTGATCTGAAACTTTTAATAGGTATTGCAGCAACCAATGATAAACAAGAAGTCACATTCCTGCTTAGAGCTGGAGAAACAGAAGCAGCTGAACAACAGACTGCAAAGTTCCCAGTGATACTCAAGACAGGCAGCCAAGTATTCACTTTCCCCCTCTAACCATCATAACTATACCCAAAATGGTTGAATCCACACTATGCTGGTACTCTGCTCACCTTGCCCTCAACATATTGCTTCATCTGCTTCCCAAGGAAAAGAAAGAACTCCTCTCTCCTCATGTCTCACTCTCAGGAGCTCAGTCTTGCCTTTGTGCATATGTCTGTACCCCCATCAATACAGAGCAAGGAGCAGGAATAAAGAGCAGTTACCTCATCTTCAGTGCTGTGACTGGTTTGTGAGGGTGTGTGTTTAATAAACACTACAAGACAAATTCTGAGGTGCTATGTAACAGATTGCAGGGGAAAAACCCAAACAATTCTGGGATAGACCATGACTCAGCTTACTACAAGATTTCTCATCCAGCACAGCCTTCACAACAGCACTCGCTGACAGAATGCTGAGCAATGGATTGAAGAGGCAAGTCACCTTTGCCTAGTAGCTACTCATATATGAAATACATATTCCCTGATGTATTTGGGATCTTCAACCATGGCACTATGTTATGAGCCACCAGGCCACTGCTCCTCTCTCATGTAAGTGCTTTAAAAGCAATTTGCACTGCTCATGATGCCTTGGGTGCCAGCAAGCACTGAGCCATGACAGCAGGATTGAGCAAGAAACCCAGAGGTGATGACCAGGGAACATGGAAGGGCAACAGCAAGAGCATCTCCAGCCACAGAACACCAAAGCATAAGATCAGGGATTCTGGGTTTCTATATGCAAGGTTGAAGTGTTTTATCCACTCCACTAGACAATGTCCCAACAAACTGCCTCTTTGTGTATGTATGTTTACAAGACAGAATTTCAGACAGGCTGAGGGGAATCACACAAAGTTTGGAGCACCAAAACTGAATGTTCATAGGTTGAGACAGTTGATCCAACTGCAAGGGCATTTTGTAGGAGAATTGATAAAAGAAAGAGGTTACTTGGTATGTGGGCTCTCCCTACTGATTTGTTCATCAGCAAGTAGTGCTCACAAAAAGTCTTCTTTGCTTTCTACATACATCAGCAATATACATGTCAGAAGGAAGTTACAGCACATGATGGAGCTGTAGCACAGAGAGGCTCAGTGTAGTGCCTCACTCAAGGAGTAGCAGCAGCTGGTATGAAGCAACATCCAGCTGTGGACACCTTCACCCTGCCCAATAAGAACAGTTGTGTACTGTAAATATTCTTTTTCAGCAGCAGGAGGTTACTTTCTCTCCTGTTTGCTCTGGGTATCATTTGATTGCATCATTATAACTCCAAGAGCTGATATATTTCACTTGCAATCTGACAAACAATTCATGTCTGGTTGTAAGAGCCACTGTCCTCTGGAAAGCACTTCTGCTCGATCAATTCTGACATCACATCCTTCCATCTAACCTTGTCATCCTGAATTATCAGGTAGGCACTGAATAATCAACAAATTCTTGCCTGCTTAGTACAAAAAGTACTCTATAGCAATTTAAGTGGAAAAACAGCAGACTGAATGAATTGTCTGTATAGCTAGGCTTAATAGGCATTGCAATCCTCACCACAAGTCATCAACATGAAGCTGGACCTTAGTTCACAAGAACCAAACACCGTGTATCTCCCTTCCCTAGGTGGTATGTACATGCTCATTTTTTTGTTTGGGGGCGGTCCGCTTGGGCATTAGGGTGTTGTACTAATTACAAGGAAGATTCGGTAGTGGTTTTGATAGAAAGGTGTTTTAGACTGTGTTTTAAAAAAAAAAAAAAAAAAAAAGTGATTTTGACAAAAGGCAGGGTCTGGATTGTGGTAACAGTAACAGAAGAAAGCATTTCCTGTATCCAACAACGATGGGGAGAAGCTATGAAACACAAGACAATATAAGGAGCTTGTTGAGGGTGATTGACTAGAGAACTGAGTCCATCACACAGTGAAACTGAACCTCAAAAATCTACCAGGTATGCTTTAAAGGATTGCTAAAAAATACACAGACATGTTTGTACAAAGTGTGATAACAAGAATAAGCACCACTGCTAACACAAGTATCCTTTTCCTATGACATTTAGGTCTTCAGACAGGGAGAGGCTTTGTGCTTGATTCCTTCAAAAGGAAGATTAGTATTGAGTTTTGAAGTAGCACTGACATCAGGCCCACAGCTGGTACAGCTGGTCATGGAAAACACTGCCTCATGTGAGTGGAAAAGTCTGGAATATAGTGGAAAGCTCTTAAAGTAGCAGTCCATAAACTATGATTGGACACAGCCAAGCAGGCTGGGACTCTTAGAATGATTGAATTGTTAAGGTTGGAAAAAAATCTTAAAGATCATGAACTTCAACTGTCAACCTAGTACCACCACCTTTAAAACATGTCCTCATTATTAAACCACATGCACTGGGTTTTCCAACATTTACAAGGATGGTGACTCCACCACTTCCCTAAGGATCTTGTTCCAATGCTTTACAAACTTTTGTGCGAAATAAAATAAATTCCTAAATAGCTAAAGATAAACCTTCCCTGGCACAATCTGATGCCATTTCCTCTTATCCACTTGATAAACTGGCAGAAGAGGCTGACCTCACTTTGCCAAAACCTCCTTTCAGGTAGTTGAATAGAGCAATAAGGTCTCCCTTCAGCCTCCTTTTCTTGACTGAAAAGCCCAGCTCACTCAGCCATTCCTCATAGGACTTGAGCTTCTGACCCGTCACCAGCTTTGCCACCCTTCTCTCATTGCACTCCTGCACCTCAGGATCTTTCTTGTCATGAAGGGTCCAAAACTGAACCACAGGATCATAGAATGGGCCTGAGTTGGAAGGGTCCTTAAAGATCATCTATTTCCAACTCCTCGTGCCATAGATAGGGGCCCTGTTCAACAGACCAGGTTGCTCAGATCTGGCATTGAACATTTCCAGGGACAGGACATCCACAACTTCTCTGAGCAACCTGTGCCAGTGCCTTACCACTCTCACAGTAAAGAATTTCTTCCTAATATCTAATCTAAATCTACTCTTTCAGTTTGAAACCATTGCCCCCCTTGTCCTGTCACCATATGTTCGTATAAGAAGTGTCTCTCCACCTTTCCTGTAGACTCCTTTCAGGTACTGGAAAGCTGCAATTAGGTCACCCTGAAGCCTTCTCTTTTCCAGACTGAACAAACCCAATTCTCTCAAACTCTCCTCAAATGAACTTGGTGGCTTTCTCTGGACTCACTGCAATAGGTCAGTGCCCTTCCTGTGCTGGGGAAACCAAAGCTGCATGTAATGCTCCAGCTGTGGTCTTACCAGAGTGGAGCAGAGGGGCAGAAACACCTCCCTTGACCTGCTGACCACACTGCTTTTGATGCAGCCCAGGATACATTTGGGTTTCTGGCCTGCAAGTGCACATTGACAGGTCCTGTCCAGCCTCTCATCCACTAGCACCCCCAAGTCCTTCTGGCAGGGCTGCTCTCCACCTGTTCATCCCTCAGCCTGTATTGATGCCGGGAACTGCCAATACTACAGTTCAGCATCTTGCACTTGGTCTTGTTAAAACACGAGATTCCCATGGACCCACTTCCCAAGCTTATCTAGGTCCATCTGGATGGCATCCAGTCCTTCAGGTGTGCCAGCAGCACCACTCAGCTTTGTGTCATCTGCAAATTTGCTGAGGGAGCACTTGATCACTTCATCTATTTAACTGATAAAAATATTAAATAAGACTTGTCCCAGTACAGACTCCTGAGGGACACCACTTGTCACTGATACTCATTGGTACTCTGAGACACTGACCACTGCTCTCTGGATGTGATCATCCAACCAATTCCTTATCCATCTAACAATCTGTTATGGACTGGCATTGTTAAAGGGGGCCAAAACCTTTTTTTTTTTTTCCCCTTTCCTTCCCTTGCTCAGGGATGGTGCCCACCACCATTCTCTCCTCGGGGCAGGCTGCACCCGAGACATGAGAGCCCCCAGCCCTCAGCCATCCCTCCCCAGAGTGAGGGAAGGGGAAAAAGAAGAGTTTTCCCCCCTTTAACAATGTCAGCCTGTAACGCAATCCACTCATCAAATCCATCTCTCTCTAATTTACAGAGAAGGATACTGTGGGGGGACGGTATCAAAGGCTTCACTGAAGTCCAGATAAATGACATCTGTAGCCAGATGAAATCACCCCATCAGAGAAGGCCGCCAGATCAGTCAAAAAGGACTTGCCCTTGCTGAAGCCATGCTAGCAGTCCCAAATCACCTCCCTGACAAGCATGTGCCTTAGCATAGCTTCTAGAAGGATCTGTTTCATGATGTTCCCAGGCACAGAGGTGAATCTGACAGATCAGTAGTTCTCAGGTCCTCCTTTCTACTGTTTTCAAAGATGAGTACAATGTTTCCCATTTTCCAGTCACCTGGGACTTCATGACTGGGCTGCCAGCTGTGCTACCTTCCTAGAAGAGCATTGCTTAAATCCTTTGAGAAAATTCTCTGGTGTTTGTTTCCCTGTTGGCTTCTGTTACCTCAGGAGTCCTTGGCTCACCTCTGTGAGACTGCAAGAATGTTCCAGTAGCTAACACACTGCATGACAACAGCAGAGGACCCCTGCTAGCACCCTGTCCCACTAATCTTTGCCTCTCATCCCACAGCTTGTCAGGGACAAGTCTGATATTGTTCTCCTCCCCCTGGACAGAGGATTCAAGGTATGGCCTCACCAATGCCACCTACAATTACTTTCCTAGTCCTGCTGATATAGGCCAGGATGCAAATCGCTGCCTTGGCCACCTGGGCACACTAGTGGCTCATGTTCCGCTGCTGTTCACCAGCACCCCCAAGTCCTTTTCTGCTGGGCAACTATTCAGCCACATCCCCAAGCCTGTAGCATTGTGATGGTGCTTGCAATTCTGCAGGTACAGACTTGTGAAGTGAAGTCATCAAATAAAAGAGTCACACACAACCTACTGACTCACAGATCAAAACCATGCTGATATAAGAACTTTCTAAAGGTAAAGTCAAGTCAATTCTGAATCATTAAGGGCCTGAAAATAAGTTGGGGACTCTAGGCATGTAGCATCTAACTCTTCTGGCCAGATCTAGCTCTAGCTTCCAGTATGTGGCCCCTGTAGTGACCACTTTCACCTTCAACACACTGGTGGTAACCCACAGGGGATAAATAACCCTGGAAGTTCTTGTGGTGCAGACAAGTTTTGGTAAGTTGGCAGTCCTGCCCCCTGAGCATCTAGCTTATAGTCAATGTACGTGAAGAGTGGCTGCATGGGTAATGCACATCATTTTCAGATGAAGCTGGCTTTGGAATCCTACCTTATCAGCTCTCTGGAGCTTCCTGCAATATCAAGGTATCCTTTGATCTCAACACACTGCCAGAAAAGGAACAAGGCAGAGCAGTATGGCAGGTCTCACTTCCTCAAGGCAGTGAGATAAGGGACCCAGGAAAACTGAACATACTGGCAGATAAAGTGACATTCTCAAGGACTGTGGGTAGGTGTCATAAAGGGTTTGCTGCACTGGTTTTATAGAGGCTTCTAGAATCTGGCAACATAGATATCTTATCACTGTAGCACTGCTGTCAGAGGCACCTTCTCTAGGACAATCTGTGGAAGACATCTAGTCTAAGGACCACTGATCTAAGAATTTGGTTTCACTTTAGAAATTCTTACCAGTTAAAACAAACTGGTAAGAATTTAATCTTTGTAAAGGACACTTTGCACTTTGTAATTCCTCTTGTATATTATAATATTCTAATGCCAATTTAAGCAAAGTAGGTGAAGTAAGTTGAGTTATGCATGAGAAAAATTTGTCATGGTTAGCAGTTAATCCACAGTGATTGTATAAGAACATCGTCTTGGATACCTCACAAAATAGCTCAGGGTTACAAAGCCAGAGAAGTCTTACCCATCACTGAAGATAGAGTGGTATGGTGGAGGATTTTCACTTGTAGGCAAAATACTCGACATAAGACAATGTGTCACAGTTGGTGACATAGGGTCAGCAAAATAAGGAGGTGGTGGGGGTGGGAATACCATTACAGCATCACCTAGGGGAAAAAAAAATAAATTACTACCTCTGAAAAACTGAGTTATTCTAACAGTATCCTAGAATTTGTACTTGCCTACCTTTTATAATAAGGCAATAATCCCACAAATAGAATTGTTATAGACTCGGCAGTTAGAGTAGGTCAGAAATACATTCAAAATCAAAATAATCCCAAAATAAAGATGCAGCTTATTCATAAGTGAAAGATTTCATTTAGAAAAAACAGTGGAGAGAGGAACTGTTCCATCTAGCTAAAAGCCACGAACACTGTTGACTGTCTTGAGAAACTGGAAGTGCAAAGCACACAGTTACTGTTGGCTCCTGTTAAGGGTGGGTAAGTATTTAGTTTTCCTCACATATCTAAAATAAAATAGAATCTAAGATTCTCCACATCTACTGTTGCGCTAAAATGAAAGTATTCAAGTCATTAATAGTCCTGATAACTGATTTTGTGTGCCTTGACAGTTTCTCTACTAAATAACACGTAGCTTAAGGCACACTAACAATGACCAGGACTGCTAATACACAGTTCGTTATTAAGTGTACTTAGCAGCATATCTGCCAATTGCAACTTTGTAATCGAGAGGTTTAAAACTTTTTTTTTAAAACAAAGTTTGTATGAGTCAGTGAGCTGGCATATTTTACATAAGCATTCACAGCTGCCTGGCACCTTTTCTTCCTTTATAATTTATATGCTGAGACAGTTCAGAGCATCAAAATTCTTGAATTGTGATGTGGACAGTGTTTCTAGATGAATCACCACTGCTCCAGAACAACACTGTCAACCAGACCTCAACCTTCAGCGTTTCAGTCTTCCTGATTGAAGCATAAAAGGAATCCACTAATTTCGCTTTCTTGCCCTTAAAGACACTCTGAATTCCTTCCTACTGATCTATCCTGGTGGCTGGAAAACTGACTTCAAAGCTGCCTGTTTCCAGGGGGTCACTAGATTACAGGTCTATATAGTTGCTTGAATTTCATTATGGATTTCAAGTCCACTCAGTCAGCCAGATAAGTCAAGCAACTCTATGACAAACTCATTGATTAGTGAGTCAATCAGAATAATCAAAGTTATCAGAACAACCTAAGCATGGAATGTGTTCATCAGGCATTAAAAACAATGCTACATGCAGGGTATTATTCTCTGCTAAGATAACACATTTGCTCAAATACTGTGCAATTAATAGAGGCGCCTTGCAATTATATTTCTGAGTGGTAGAAGATGTGGTCATGATTAAAAAAACACAATACACTGCTTATGAATCAGATTCTTCTGTTTAAGAGGTCAGAAGCTCAAGGCTAAAATAAACCCTAAATTTAGTCACAGAAGTCATCAGACCTGTGATCTCCACTGTCAACTACATCCTTTAAGAAAGGAATTGGGATTGGACTAATTTGTGTCAGATTATGTTACTTCCTTTACACAGATAGAAAGACCTTTCTTTTTACGCCAAAGGAGAGGTTTTGCCTTTGTGAGAAAAGTAACTGAACTGTCCATACAGAAAACATGAGACAAAGCAACGTTTAACTGTTTTGGCTGTCCTGACATGCCAGAACTGGCATGCTTAGGGTTAAATAAGTAATATTCAGAGTTATTTCATCAGTGGAAAAACCTCCTACTAACTCTAAAATAAAAAGTTCCAACATTATTTACCTACCTACTGTAACCTGAAAAGATTCGGGGCTCTGAGGATGTTCTTCACTTTCACAAGATTCTTGGTTGAGATTTAAGTTTTGTTTCTTTTTAACATGAGCTATCACAAAGAAACACAACCCAGTGAGCACAATCAAAGGTCCCATGATTTGAAGTGACAGGAATCCACAGCCCTGGAGGTCCACATCAGAATTGACTGTGTGATTGAGCTGTATGGTGTGCCAGCCAGGGCTGCAACCAGGAACCCAAATGCCCAGAATGCTAATTAACATTCCACTAGTTAAAAACAGGAATCCAAATATGAGAAACTGCGCAAACTGACAGCTCCCATGACAAAAAACAAGGCTGTACACCTGCTCATTTTGCAACTGTCTCTGTCTTATATACATCCGGGCCCTTGATCGTGCCAGTAGAACACAAACCAGTCCAGTTACAGCCAGCACCGGCCCGGCAGCCTTAAGAACCTCATTACAGTCACTGAAGGTTTCAGATGGGCATGACTGGAGAATGAAGACTGAAAGCAGGAATCCAGCACAAAGCAACACAGCTCCAAAAACAAAAAGGAAAAAAACAAGTTTCCCACGTTGTCCATTATTTCCTTCACCTCCTATTGCAGGAACAGCCACTGGATACATTACAACAGAATCTTCTCAGGCAGATGAATTGTTAGCAGTAAGTGGCAGCAAACTACAGCAGATCTGTGAACACGAAAATACACAAGTCAAAAGAAGAAAAAAATGCAGCAAGACTAGCTATACTGTATTTTTTACTTCTAAATTTGCTACTCAGCCTTCATTGTATACTTTCCTGTGTTTTCTCTTTTTGTGGTACCTCCAGTACAGATTACAGGCCCTAAAAAAGTTTGCTGACATTAAATGGCAATGCAAAGACCAAACATGGTTTACAGTCAGACTTAAACCAATTGTAATTGACGTTGCACAGCCAAATGAATTGTTTCTTTAGAGAAACAGTCTTATGATTAAGGGGACATTATTTTCAAAGCCTGAACATTTGGAACAAAGACAGGCTAGCTTTCCCTTTGAAACCAGAAAGCTACAGGAAATTTCTGTAGTCAATTGCAGGGAGTAATAGCTTTTGTGAGACAGTACCATAGTGCAAATGGACAATGACAATCAAATTTTTTAACCAACTAAACCTTCTAAAACATACCTTTTCAAAGCACATAAATCTTTATTTTCCTTTGTGGTGGTTTAAGCACCACTGTTTTAATTAAGGGCTAGCTCGAAAGTGACGAGAAGACTAAACAGAGATTTTGAACAACAGGGAAATGTTTATTCATCTGGAGCTCAACTAAAGAAAGATAACAGTTTAAGGGAACTCTAGACTCAACACAGCATTAAACCCAACTAAAACCACACAAACGGGGAAAAAAGAAAAAAAAAAAAAGAGGGAACTGCTTTCAAAGGCCAGAGAGG
>VXBA01004052.1:0-66677 GCA_013399895.1 Serilophus lunatus | reverse complement strand
CTCCCCCGTGCCCAGCGCCCCGCCCGGCAGCAGCGCCGGGGCTGCAGCGGCGCTCGGGCGGTGCTCCGGCGGGCTGCGGGCATCCCGGCCCGGAGGTGTCCGGCGTGATGGGCCCGAGTGCGGGTGCAGGTCGAAGGGCTGTGCCAGGCATCTCTGGAAGTCTTGTGTACGTGGGCCAAGGTTTAGTGCCCCTGAAAGACCGGTAGCTTCGAGATGAGGCAGATGAGCAGCCCTTTTGTGGTGGTAGTGCCGCGAATTTCCACACTTTTGGGAACTTGCTAGGCATGAAAGACAGGCCGAACCTAGATGCGACTGATTTCCTTCAGTGGTGAGCCCCTTTAGCCACTGGAAATGGGAGAAGATGCTTTAGGTACCGGCAGTGTAGAGGAAGAAGCTGGCTTGGAAGTTGAGACGAGTTGTGATGTGTAAGAAGGAGCTGTGTGAGAGGACAAGGAGCCAGGGAAGAAAGATCAGGGTGTGCCCCTTGTAAGTGGTGTAGCAGTGGTCGGACTTCAATGACAACGGGACTAACTCTTGCCCAGCTGGTTAGTGGCAGCCTGGTAGCCAGTGAGGTGTGGGGGAAGCACTTTGTGTTTATACGAGTCGAAACAAGTCAAAACAAGATGATTCAAAACAGGGATAGAGTGATGCCCAGAAAATAGATGGCAGGAGGAAAAGAGAGCAAATTAAAATTTTGCTTGACAGGGAAATAGTTTGGCTCTATGATAACATTGGGGTAAAACAGTATGTGTAGGTTTTGGAGGCAAGCTGGATTTGAGTAGAGTTTTAGGGATAAGTTGGAATGGAATTGATAACCAAAGAGTGTATGAAAATACATATTGGGTGTAGGAAGGAGCTTATAATTGAGTAGAAGGCTTCAAGCCTTTTGGAGTTGCAGGTTCCTGAGTGTTAGTGACTCTTTGCTGTTTCAACTGTTGCATGTCCTGACTCAGCCAGCACTGACTGGAAGGTGGCCTGAGTTGTGAAACACTTGCAACTCTGCTGTGAAGGATCTAGTGGTAAGGAGAGACTGGGAAGTAACAATTCCTCTGTTCTGTGATGAGGAAAATATTTCAGTGAAAAAAGTAAGGAATTTAAAAAAAAAAAGCCAGAAGAGAAAAAAGGAAGGCCAGCATTGCTTGCTATAAACACAAGGTGAAAGTTAATTGTTGCAAAGAGTAAGAGAGCATCAAAAGATAGAATCAGACAATTTTATGGTGTCTGACAACAGTGACAGGAAATTTACTTATGTTTATATGTCAGTTTTCTAATACCTGATTGTAGTTCTGTTGTTTTTCCAACATAGAGCTTAAATAATTAATAAAAACACTTCTGTAAGTAGTACTTTGTCAGGCTAAGCTTCCTTCAGTTGTCTGATGCTGTCCAGCTATCACTGTTGTGATATATGCTCTGTCTCTTTTCCAATTACATAAACAGTTTTTTCATTTCATGTGAATACTTCTTTTATTCAACTTAACATGTAAAGAATTTCAATTTAAAGGCAACAACAACAAAACAAAGCCAAAAATGGTCAGTCTTCACAAGAATTAAAAAGCTTGTTGGCTAACATCTATCTGAACATGATTTCTTTCTCCAAAGCTTGTCATTAACTTTTCCCCTCCATCCAGCACTTAAGTTTCTTGTAGTGTTTTGCTTAAGGATTTGACCCCATGAAGGAAAGAAGGGATTTCAGCAACAGCATCCTTCAGTTCTTGAGATTCTGACTTGGCTTGGTATGTGTTTTTCAGTGCATTAACTGGCTGTTGATTCCTGTTATGGGATTACAGTCATAAAAGTGTAATCTTGAGCCATGGCCTGTGATTTAAGATAAAAAATTTTTTTTAATTATATTTTTTTAAACTTTTAACACAGTAACTTAACTACAAGTAGTGTGTAATGCCACAGTGTAAGTGGTAATATTTGGCAAAAATAGAGCCACATTTTCCTTTGTAATGCAAAAAATACTGAGAGAGTCCTTTGTGTTAGGTCTGGACATCTCTGTATGACAGTAGTTTTTGGATGTTAGTGCTAGTAGAGAAAATGGAGTATTTTTGACATGGAAAGCAGTCCTAGAGGTATGGAAAAGTGCAGTGCATTCTCAGCTGGAGTATGACAGGGAACCCAGAACTACCAGAAAGTCATTAATTTTGAAATTGTTTCTGCTGTATCAGACAGTAATATGCATGAAGACACTGACAAGAAGAATACCATTTGGGATGATGAGCAGAGAAATACAGTGATTGATTATTTATTGATTGGGAATTAGTTAAGGCTGTTTTGATGGAAGCCACTACTTAATGCAACAATCTGATGAAATATAAATGAAAATTATTATTTTCTCTTTTTTTTTTTTTTTTTTAAATTGAGCAAATGTGCTTACAAATGTCAAAGACTGTTTGAATTGTTTGCCTCAAGGTGATCGTCTCTAGAAGTAGGGGCACAAGTGCAGTAAGACAGACCCAAATGCTGGTCACTTTTATATTAAAATTCCATAGTGTAGAAGAGATGTTAATCTATTGTGAGCAATATGACATGGGTCAATAAAACCACAGCTGTTGAAATGAGATATGTAAAATACCACATGTTCTGAGATTGTGCTTCAGTTCAAAACATTAAGCATGATCTGCAGAATCTTTTCAGATGTTTGAGAACACTTTGAGAGAATCCAGGCTGTCTTAAACTGTCCTGGTGAAAATGTGACCACTAGACAAATACCTAGTGCTTGTAACTCATAGCACACTTTGGCACTTTGTACAAGATCCTTATGTCAAGGGAGATGCTACTTGCTTTGTTTCAGTGACAGCTAGCCTTTTTTTAGTATACTTTGAAGTGAGAACTGCTGAAAGGTGCATGGAGGAAATAGCGAATTTTGCTGTATAAATTGCTCCTTGCTTGCTCTGATGCAGAAGCCAAGGGTGACCCAGTTCTCCAGCTCCCATGAAGTTCTCTACAGTCAGTTCAGAGCACACAGAGTGTAAAAAAAATGCAAAGCTGAGTTGAATAGCTAAGAACTGTATGGTTCGGTTTATTTAGGTTCTGGTAGAGTCAAAAGAGCTATACTTAGAAATACAAGGATATAAAATGTTTGTTTTATTAGAATTGTTAGTCATAGGCTCAGAAATGGCAAAAGCACTGCTGTCACTGTTCAGTAAACTTCTGAACCAAACTTAATTAACCCTGAAATAGTTCTTTGCAGTTTGGCAAATAGCTACAGAAGAACCACAATTAAGAGTGTCATGCTGGCTATGCTGAAAGGGAGGGTGAACGAGGTGCTCATGCCCTCCCTACCGAACAGCAGCCAGCTGGGTCTGTGGCATTGTGCTCATGCAGTGTACCTAGTGACCTGTGAAGATTTCTCCTTCAGGAGGAACTGAGAAAGACACAATAAGAAGACCAACTTGACTGCTCTTTTGAGAGCCTGGGTATCCCATGAGTGTTCATGACTTGGCTGATGGCCACTGCCTCCTCTTCCTAAATCTTTTTTCCCAGTCTTCCTGCTGCATCCCTCTAGAAGGTGTGTGAATGCAACAGTCTCATTCAATATTTCTGTTAGTAAATCATAGAATCACAGAGTTGGAATGGTTTGGGTTGGAAGGCACCTTTAAAGGTCATGTAGTTCAACGCTCCTGCAATAAGCAGAGACATCTCCAACCAGATCGGGTTGCTGAGAGCCCCATCCCACCTGACTGTGAATGCTTCCAGGGGTGGGATACCTGCCACCAGTCCGGGCAACCTGTTCCAGTGCTGCACCACCATCATTGTAAAAAATCTCTTCCTTATATCTACTATAAATCTATCCTCAATTCAGTTTAAAACCATTACCCTTTGTCCTGTTGCAACAAGTCCTGCTGAAATGCCTAGACCATCTTTCTTATAAGCCCCCTTTAAGAATTGAAAGTGAGAGAGATTAAAAATTAATGAAATTCAAAGAGGTTATGCATTAACCTTCATAAAAATCAAATAGCTTTGTTTTGGCCAGGAGAGGCAGATCCATATCGCATCTGAATTGGTTGGATTTGCTTATCCTGCTTTCATTTGTCGTTTAGGAGAAAGGCATGACAGCTATTTCAGCTGTTGGCATGGGTAGCGCATAACCTATTGCACTGCACTCTGATGATACTCGGATGAGGAAATGAGGGTAAGCCCTGTGTGTACTCCTACGTGCTACACCCATCAGAATAGGGGTCTGGGCAGAAAACCCTCCCCTGGATGAAGTCTATGCTGCTTCTCAGTCAGGAAATTAATCCTGCAGAAGGGAAGCTTGTTTGTGCTGGGAAAGGAAGCAGAGCATGCAAGGCTTTTCTATTACTTGTCATCCAGTGCATGCAGAGATCCAGTCTGGACTTGAGGAAATCCTTCCCCATCCTAGCTGTGCATTTTTGTAATCTTAAAAAACATGTAATTTTTTGTTTCAGATTTCATCATCAGTATCCTTTGAAACGGACACAAGCCAGTAGGTTCGATATACACTTAACCAGGAAAAATGTGTGTATTGATGGTGTGTCATTGTCTGAGTTCAGTTAACTTTTAAATGCAAATGAGGAAGTTCAGGAGAAGGGGCTTCTTTCTACAACCCTTCAAAAAAAGAAAGACATTGGAGTGCTGGGGTGTGTTCAGAGAAGGGCAACAAAGCTGATAAGGGTCTGGAGCACAAGTCCTATGAGGAGCGGCTGAGGGAGCTGGGTCTGTTTAGCATGGACAGAACGAGGCTGTGATGAGACCTCGAGGCTGTGATGAGACCTCGTCAGTCTCTACAGCTACCTGAAAGTAGTGAGGTAGGTGTCCGTTTCTTCTCCCAAGTGACAAGCAATTGGACAAGAGGAAAAAGCTTTGAGTTGTTCCAGGTAAGATTCAGATTAGATATCAAGAAAAATTTCTTGAGTTTCCAAGTGTTGGAACAGGCTACTCAAGGCAAGAGTAGAAGTGCCATCCCTGGAGGCAAATTAAAGATATTTAGATGTGGTACTTGGTTTAATGAGGGACTTGACAGTGCTGGGTTAATGGTTGGAGTCAATAATCTTACAAGTCTTTTCCAACCTAAACTCTAGGGACTGAGCATTCATTTCTAGGCTACAAGGCCAGACTGCTTACTTTCTGTGACCTGGTGGCTTTTTATTTTGATTTGCCAGAAACCTGTATCCTGTTGTTTTCATCCTACCATCCAGTTCTACCTTCCAGAGTTCTAGGTGCTGGTTTTGTGCTTGTTGAAATTACAGCAGAATTTAAGTAGGAGAGAAACCCTAAATTCTCAGGCTGAGGACAGATCGCAATTGGGAGGTGAAGATTTGTTTGGAAGTATAAAATAAGATTTTGCACTTTTGAAAGTGCTTAAGTTGTCAAAATATGGCTGGTTTACATCTATCTTAGCGAAAGAATCAATATTTATATGTGAGATATGGTGACCCTCTACCATAATTGTGTGATATCAGAGCTAAGCATGCGATATTTGGCCTTTTTGGACTGACAGTGTTGAACAGGAAATAATATCTCTATTAAACTTCAATGGCAGAACCTTACCAGGTTGTGTGCCAAATGTTATTGGCTTGGTAAATATTTTGTCCACTCCTGTGGCTGTTTGACCCTGGCTGGATGCCAGGTCCCCACCAAGGCCACTCTATCACTCCCCTTCTCAGCTGGACAGGGGAGAGAGAATATAACAAAAGTCTTGTGGGATGAGATAAGGACAGGGAAAGATACTCATCAATTACTGTCATGGGCAAAACAGATTTGACTTGGGAAAATTAATTGAATTTGTTACCACTCAAAATGAAAGCAGGGTAAAGAGAAGTAAAACAAGTCTTAAAAACACTTTCCTCCCACCCCTGCCTGCTTCTAACTCTTCCCCCACAGTGGTGCAGGGAGCTGGGGAATGAGAGTTATGGTCACTTTATCACAGGTTGTTTCTGCCACTGCTCAGAGAGAGGAGCCCTTCTCCTTTTCTGGTGTAGGGTCCCTGCCATAGAAGACAGTTCTCCACAAACTTCTCCAGTGTGAATCCTTTCCACAGGTTACAGTTCTTCATGAACTGCTCCAGCATGGGTCCCTTTCCAGGGGGTGCAGTCCTTCAGGAACAGCCTGCTCCAGTGCTGGTCCTTGACAGGGTCACAAGTCCTACAAAGACCATGAGTCAGGAGGTCCCTGCCAGGAGTCTGTTCTGGTGCCAGCTTTCCACCCTGTCACAGCCTTCTTTCAGGCATCCACCTGCTCCAGTGTGCGTCTCTTCCATGGGCTTCAGGTGGATCTCTGCATCCCATTGACCTCCATGGGCTGCAGGGGCACAGCTGCCTTACCATGGTCTTCAACACAGGCTGCAGGGGAATCTCAGTTCCAGTGCCGGGAACACCATCTCCCTCTCCTCCACTGACCATGGTGTCTACACTTTTTCCTCTCACATATTTTCACTTCTGTCTCCTCTGAATGCAATTACATCTGCCCAATCACTTTTTTTTCCTCTTTAAATATGTTACCAAAGAGGTGCTACTGCCTTTTCTGATTAACTTGGCCTTGGCCAGCAGCAGGTCTGTCTTGGAGCTAGCTGCCATTAGCTCTGTGGACATGGGGGAAGCTTCTGGCAACTTTTCCTCTATAGCGCTGTTGCCATACGTGGAATACTATTTTTGTACTCTGTTCATATCAGCCATGACGAAGTCACTCTTTAGATATTGATAGTATAAAATAGACTCAAAACATTGGTGCTCTATTTCACCTGTTTTGCAAGTCCCATGGCTTTTTTTGAATACTCTTCATATTGATTTTAAAGGAAGGTAAATTGAATAATATTAATGTTTCTACCTCTGCATTTTACATGTTTGTTTATCTTCTTTAAAAATAAATGAGGATTGTTAGCTTAATCATGAACAGTGCTCTCAAATACGCTTATAAATGCAGCATAAAGGGGGGGGTTTGCTGGTTGGTTTTGCAGGGGGACCTTGCCTAAGGTGACTTTTGTTTTTTGATTTTTGCTTCCTTTATCTATTACTTTGCTGCTATAGATGATGATAATTAATTTCCGTACAATCTCAAGGTTTTTTGTCCTGTGTGTTACAAGGGCATATCTGTGCTTGGATGTGTCCAGGCATCAGAGCTGAAAGCTTTTCTTTTACTAGCAGCACTCATGAGATGCTACTGCCACACACCTAAGCTACTTGTTTCCCAATATAAAAAAAATATTTCAATGTTTGTGTGGCCACAGGTTGTTGATTCTCTCAAGCTCAGATATCTCTTACTTATTCAGGAAACTTTTAGCCAAAGGTAATGTTTGAAAGCCTTGAGATAAAGGAAGATGGTTAGTCCATGTGCTGTGAATTCCTGAATATTGATCACATCTTTTTTCTGACGTATGATCTATTTTCCTTTTTGTACCATACTCAAAGAGGGAATCACTGGTATGCCTTGGATTATCTGGGTAAAGATTTCAGAAACATAAGAATAAAGTGCCTAGGAGACCACTCCACCAAGATTTGTGTCTTTTGTGCACAGTATCTGTATTATAGTGTATAGGATTTAGATCAGCTTTGTGGATAGAGCTCTTATTTAAGGGATAAGAACATTTGGCTTGGTCCATAATGTGGGCCTGAACCATATCTGACAGCTTAATTGTCTTTAAGGGCCCGTAGGATCTGACATGGATGTAGGAAAATATGGTTGAAGGAAGTTTGGTAAAAGCAAAATCAGGTTCTTTGTCCCTGCTTTGAGGAGGGGAAAAGGCTAGATGATGTATGGAGTTCCCTCTAGCCTCAGATCTTCTGTGATCCCACAAAGATCTGCAGATTTGTCAGAAGTTGTAGCTGTGGGCAACTTTTAAGAATAGTTCATTAAAGTCCTTAGTTATTTCAAAGTGATGTTATTTTGTCCTTATTTATCTGATGCTAAAGTATCTTCCTGCCATTTTGGATGATAGTTAAATGGTTAAAACCTGTTTGCACTTGAGATCCAGCTGGGTTGTTTTTTTCCTCCTCCTACACTTTGTCATCTGCAAAACTTCAGGTATTTAACATCAGTAATGGGAAAAATATTAAATATTATGAAGTCTGCAGGAGTCCACCAGAAAGGTGTTCGAAATTAATTCCCTCTTCAATTACATCTTAAGACTAGTTTTTAATCTATCATGTTCTTTCATTGCTCTAAACCAAATGTTGTGTACTAAATCACACATCTTACAAAAAAATCTTTTTTTTCCTTTGACCCTATTAGACGTACGATCCACATCTTCAACCTAATCCTAAATTAGTTTAAGACCTCTATTCAGTACATCCATGATTGATACTAATTATCTTTTTTTTTTAATTTTCTCACCAGATTCTATAGTTCCTTTTTTTCTTTGATAGCAGCGTTATCTTTCTTTTAATCTTCTAATACTTTCCAGCATTTGAGAATCACTGAAATAAAAACTAATGATCCATAGTACAGCTTATTAAGCTTACTAAATTCTTGGATGTTGTTTATCTGATATGCTGATTTAAAAATATTTAGCTTTAGTAGATGATGTGTTAATATCTCTTTTTAGATACTGTTGGATTGCAAACTATTTTCACCATGTGACTCAATGATCTAAATATCCTTTAAGAAAATGTGGCAAAATATTTACCGAATACTTTTCTTTCTGCCTCTTTCATGTTTTTACTGATCCTGGCACTTCCAGGTAGTATGGATCCTGTAATACAGTGGAACTTAAACATTTCCATTGTTTTTTTGAACAAACTCTTTTTTATCACACTCAGTTAAACTATCTACATGGACTTTCCTACCCCCTGTGTTTATTTTGCTTTTCTTATCAATTTCTTATAGTTTATAACTTCAGGGTTTATAGCCACTATTAAGAGAAGTTTTCATCAGGTCATTGGAGCCAGTTGTTTTTAGCTTCCCTCTGTGACTGTGATTCAGTGAACAGGTGGCCTAGGCTGGTGATGTGTGGCTGCCTGAAGAGTGAGATCTCATCCCCTATGCCTTCTCTACCCTGTGTTTGGGAATTCCTGTGCCAGGTGTTTGCCAGACGTCGCAAGTATGGAGCACTTTTAAAGGTCAAAGAAAATGGATGATCCTTTAACTAAAGGGAAGCGCCCAAAAGAGACTTAGCATGAATTTTAACACAGTTGGTAACCAGTCCTTGGACTGAACAGATGAGTAGTAGCAAATTCTGTTGTTCACTACCAACACTAGCCAAGGTCTTAAAAATATTCTACTGTTTTCTTAATTCCAGGGGAAAACCAAAAAACAACAGAAAAAATCACAGAGGTTTGAACGTAGTAGCAGGAGATTAAAAAAATCAGCATTTTAATTTTACAGGGTTGACGCAGAAATCTGTTTTGTGTTTGGGCAGCATTGTAACTAGTGTGACTGCACAGTGACTACTTTACAGCTTCTGTGAAGAAGACACAGCAGGCTACAGGTGCTGCTCTGCATAGAAAGCAAGGTCTTAAGATTTGCTCCAGACACTGAAATAATGGCTTGTAGATTGTTGCCAGGAGTTGAAACAGTCAACATGTCTACTGGATACTACTGCTTCTGCTGTGTATTAGGACAGACACCTTTACTGATTACCTAAATAGGAAGTACAGCTGAGACTATGTTCCCCCGGACTGGGAAGGATTCTTTTAAGATTAAAACTCAGTATATGTTTTGCTTATAAACTGATATTGAGGTAATATTCACCACTTTAAGAACAACATAACATTTTCTGAAAGCTTCCTTTCAACTTGTGAAAAGAGTTGGCTTTTCCTAAACATCAGTGGCACAAAAAGGAGAATGCACTATTGCTGCCTACACAGGGATGAACCACTTCCTGGAACACAGATTATAGTTTTACTCTTTTTTGGTTACTGTAGGATTCATTTAAGCTAGACAATCACTTAGATGTACAATTCTTGAGAAATCATCTGCATTTTAGCCCTTAAATAAACTTATTCTGTAATCTCACTACAAGTAGACATTCAGCCTACTAGATCTTACCAAGTGACTCAGAGCAAGGAAATGTGATTCACCAGGGCAAAAAGTGCAGCAGCATTTGGCCCACCCATGGAAATAGACTGGTGAGACTGCAAAGGGATGTCAGCTGCAGATAATGGCAAACCACAGACTGTGACATTCCTCCTGTGCTCACACAGGCACTCACCTACTGTGTGTCACCAATCTAGGAACTGCTCAGAAGCAAGAAGGGACTCAACATAAACCAAGGGATTCTAACCTGTGAAGGAGAAACCTGTATTGAAGAATGAGATCAGGTACTTAGGGGCTGAAAGCTGCATCTGTTGTCTGTCAAAATCCATGGTCCTGTAAGGTGCCAGAGTGAGTTCAACACAGCTGGAAGATAAATAACAGCTTGGTTGAGCTTGGGTTGTTGTGTTTTGGCTTCTTTTCCTTCCCAAGTTGCATTGGTGCACCTTGCCTGGATGCAGCGTCATCAGTACTAACACTGGGAAGCCTTAATACTGCTTAATTCTGTACTAGTGATGACTATTCATATAACCTACCAATGCAGTAGTGGGAAGCAGAAGAGAAGGCTGTGGATATTATATAAAGAGCTTATCTAATAGCAAAGCAGGAGGAGACATCTGGAGGGGAGAATCAGCATTGTTGTCAAAATGAGCTGCTTCCTTAATTAGGATGGAGAAAGAATTGACTCATCACTGAACACTTTACCACTGCTAACTTTTTGGAGCTGAAAACATGACTGAAGAAACGAATACTTCAAGAAGGCAGACTGAGAGATCCTAAGAGAAAAAGTTGAATCATAATCAGAGTGGTAAAATTGGCATTATGTATGGTTACTGAACTTTTATACTGAATTTTAATAATAAAAACTAAGTTACAGAACAAGATTTTATAAAATAATTAGCTTACAATGTCAAACAAAAATACCTTAGGTTACAATAATTAAAATAGCCATCCCAGTTCTAAAGCCAGAAAGAATGGATTCCAAGGGAAGTGAAAGCAGCTACAGAAAATACAGAATTAAAGTATTAAATAAGTAATCCAGAAGAGGCCTCTTGTGTTTTAAGATTACTTTATTCTTTTAAGACTGTATGCTTTCTATTGGTTATTGAACGAACTAAGGGAGAATTCAAAAATCAGTATGTCAATAAGCATGGAGGTCAAACTGAGGTGAGAAGGAATAGTTAGTGATGTAATAATATATAGAGTTGAAGATAAACATTAAATTTTCAGTTGAGAGACCTGGTAATCAGTCCAATCAAGGGCACCATGCAGTAAATATGTTATCTGCGGCTTTAAAAACCTGAACTGTTTTTAGCTATCCTTGGATGAATTCCTGACTTTTTTTCTTACATGCTCTGAAGTAAAATTGCCCTTTCATAACAAGTGAGATGGAAACCAGTTATCTAGCAATTCCAAGAAAACAAAAGGTACAAGATATTAAGATTCCTATCTTAAACTTTGCAAACATACAAGACTTGAAATGTCGCCCTTTTTGGCATGATGCCAGACCTTCCTTTCTAGTCAGATAGCAAAACTCACCGCAGTTTTAACTTGCATGCTGTTCCAGTTCATAATCAAATACTTTGCCTCCTCCAAATACCCTACATAAATGTTCATTGGCAGTGGTAGAGGTAGTCAGGTTTCCCAGAAAAAACTGATCGTGTACCTAGATAATCACAAACCTGCTTGAGCAGTGTAGATCCAGTTTGCAGTAGCTGTGAGTAGTATATAGACAAGAGTCAAATGTTAACAAACAAATGTGCCAGAGCAGTCTGTGTCAGATCTCTTGCATTTTAAGTTCAATGAATAACTGGAAAAATTGAGCAGCCCCCTTTTACATCCCTAAACAAGAACTAAGAATGCTGGAGGAGCAGAAAGCAAATGGCATGTGAGAGCTCTCCAAGGCTCCTGCCTGTTCTTTGGCCACTGCTGAAAACAGATTATTGGGTGAGATGGACCACTCAGCCTGACCACTGAGCACTTGCATTCTTCATTCCTGCCTGCCAACAGAAGATAAGAATCAAGCCCTTGGAATATTGCTTTCCAGCATGACAAGAATGAATACTTCTATTGCAGTCATATCCAACCACCTAAGAAAGTAAATTTAAAAGTCATTACTTACTAAACTTCTACAGGCCTTGGAATTAGATTCAAACACATTTGTTTGGTTTCCACTTTTGTTCATATGCTCAAAGCTTAGAAGGACTATAGTATACAGGCTGCTGAAGCAGTACCGAAATAGTCTACTGTTTTTGCCTGGTGGAACATAAGAAACCAGGAAGAATTACTTTAATCTTGTCACTAAATCTTTTTCTGTGCACACAACAAAATATAGGCTTATTAAGAAAGACTGGGAATGGACAGCATTTGATAGCACTATTTACAGAAAGCAGCTTAAGTCTACAAAGTTGAGATTTTTCTCATAAACGTATCTGCAATTGTGCCTAATCTAATTTATCAGTTAAGCATATCAACTTAGTAGAGGCCATTATAGGCATCTCAGGCATTCCAGTTTAGTAAAGATGCAAGTCTTTACAGAAGTCATCTTTTCATCCACCTGTGGTGTATTTAAATACATATAAGAGTTCATAATTATCTCTACCCTTTACCTCTTAAAAATCAATTAACACTTTTAAAATGTTCAATACAGGCACAGTTTTGCTGTGTTACTTATTGAGCAGAAGTGGAACTAACTGCAAAAGTACAGGCAATATAAATCAGTGTTTAAATTATATATTACACGTTTATTATGGGTGCAATTTTTTTTAAACTTACATTTTATGAAAATTCAGAAGTATTTACAATTTTTGTAAGATAAACTTGTATGCTCTAATTTACAGTCTGATGTAGTAACAATTCATAAAAATTCTGATCCCTTAGAGTCGTGTTTACAAATTAGTTTCCTTAGGAGGCAGCTACAAGAGAAATTGCTGTATACACAAGCAAGAACCAGCTTGCTACATACTTTTTTTTTTTAGTATCCGATAGCTACATGTACTTTTTACATTGTTTTTTGAGTTTCTTTACAAAAAGTCTATATAAACTTGTATGGCTTCAAAATTGTAATCTGCACCCAATGCAAATGTATGTGAAAACACCTGAATGAAGGCTAGTTTAAAAGTGCTGAAACATTAACTACTTCATTTAACTTAGCAATTAAAGTAATACTTGATTAGAAATAACAGTAACAGGTTCAGGTTTTCATTTATAAAATATTGTCACATTAATCAGCCTGATTAAAAAGCAGATTACAATTCAAATTCAGGTAAAAAGACTGTACCATTTTATGAGTTACACATTTACAATCAACAACATTAGCAAATTAGGAGCCAAATATACTCTTCCAATCAAATCTACAGTACAGTATATTCTTAGTACTAACAATGGAACTCTCATCTGTAAAAGTGTCTAGTATACATTAGAATTTAGGTAGCCTCTACAAAGGCATAATTTCTTGTAAAGCTTCAGCAGTTCATTTCACTACTGACTTCACATGAATTAACTCAAGCAAATTTTATTGTTTTAATAGAGAATTTGAAATAGATATTCTAAGTGTTCATTTGAACATTCCCATATGCAGGTTATTGAATTATTTTGCCCCATTGCTTTTGATTTCAGCATTAAAAAAGCCCCCTTGATAATATAAATACATGGAAGATTTTCTAAATTAGTGACTTGCTATAAAAATGTTACTGATGTGTCACTTCCCTCTGCTGAGGCTGTAGCAAGCAGAGTAGATGACAATACAAATATTAAAATTGCTAGCTATAGAAAAAAATTAATAGACAAGACAGTATTTCTCATCTTGCTGCCATAAAATACGACTCCCCAAGCATTATGTGTACATTCACACATCAGAGATCCCCAAAAACACTCAAAGTCTGAAGACTTGTAGTCAAAGTAAAGGATAATGCTGTCTGCTTTAAAAGTTTGCTTTTACTATCCTTAGCAATTTTTCAGATTCTCATCTTTGGTGACAATGAAGTTACTTAATGTAAGTTTCTGAGTTCTGCATGTCATATCTCCCTTTACTATAGCCACATTTTATTGCAATTACTCCATAAGGAAGTAATCTAATATTTTAAACCTCTTTTAAAACAAACTCCAGCTTCTGCAAATTTGCCTTCTAAATAAATCCCAGTCAAAGGAATTTTTATAAAGTTGTGTGTATAATACAAATACCACGCTTTCTTCATGAAGAGCCAAACTTTAAAAAAGGAAGTGAGGCACGTGAATATCAAATTGGATAGGCACAGGCTTTTTTGAAAGGCACAAATGTTATGCAATTCATATAAAAATAAATTAAATCTACAGCATCGCAATCACAACGCCCAAATGCAGAAGTAAATTTCTGCTGTGTTTTGCCATTTTTGTAACACATTGCACTTAGGAAAAAAAAACCCCTATATAAAACAACTTGCATGTTAATAATATATGATACATGGGAATCAAGTTATTTTCTTTCATACATCTCTAACTCTGCTGGTTTTGTGGCATCAGTGGATAGAAGAACTACAAGAGACAGCCTCTGCTATCTTTGAAAGTTGGCAAATAAAAGCTGGCAATTAAAGAATCTGAAAAATTAGTATTACTTATGGAAAGCTCAGATATTTCTTACTTGCTGTCCTACATTTTAGGTTTAATGTTTACAGTACAACATACAATTTCATACTTTCATTACAACTGTGAATTACTATTTTGACTTCGTCTATATAAATTTACTAAATTTTCAACAAATTTTCCAAAATATTGCAGTTGATCATTTACAGACAGTGTTGAAGTTAACTTCAGTGCTATTGTAAAGTAATAAAAAGTTTTCAAAATTAATTTTAAAAGTGCATTTACTTTTGTAGTTTAGCCTCAAAGTAGGTCAACATTTTGGAAAAATTAATGCATGTTAAAATAGTGTTTGAAAAGTAGAGAGGGTGGAGTGATTTTCTTGCACTCCTTTCATCCGATGACTTTCACAGGTACATCAACAGTCTGCCATATAACGTCCTGAAAAACAAAGGCAGGTTTTTTGCAGTCAGTAGATAAAACAGATTTTGTCAGTACTTTCCTTGAAGCAGTTGGAGTAACTATGGAAAAACAAAAAAACCTATGAAACACTTGTCAGAGTGGTTTTAATGAAAAGTGTCTATTTACACATCACTTATTTAACAGTTCCATATTTTAGAATCTATAAGAGAATGCATAATATTAATTTGAATACATAGGCATATTCAATGTCTTACCAGTGGCAAATCTCTTTTTAAGAAGGGAAAGCCGATAGCCAGTGCCTACAAGTTCCACATCTACTCCTGAAAGGGTGCTTCCTTCACTGATGAACTGCACTGCAAGTGTTCCTGGTTTACTGGGTCCTCCTGAAAGTTCAAATTTTGCCCTGAGGGATCCAGAACCTATAAAAACAAGAAAACTGAGAAGCTGTTTGTTTTGCAAGAACAAATATTAGGAGAAACTTTTGGATATTAGGAGAAACTTTTTCACAGAGAGAGTGATTTTCCATCGGAATGGGTTTCCCAGGGAGGTGGTGGAGTCACTTTCCTTGGATGTGTTTAAGGATAGGCTGGATGATGAACTTAGTGACATGGTTTAGATGGTCTAGATGGTTTAGATGATGGGTTGGTGTTGGTTAGGTTGTTACGTTAGGTAAAAGGCTGGACTTTATGATCTCTACAGTCCTTTTCAACCTTGTTAATTCTGTGTGTAATTCTGTGTGTGTAATAAAAATATTAACCAAAATTTTTAGTAGTAAGAAGTGTAATTATCATAGCGGCCTTTGAGATCTATTCCTGGTGGCAGTCTTACATAAATTCTCAAAAGAGATGAGAGTACACGTCTGTTTTTTCCAATACTCTGTTTAAGATAATGACTAGCGAATGATTGCAAGAGAGACAATATACGTTTAAATAATTCACATTAATGAATGATTTAAAGAGAAACACATACACAGAACGTGTGTATGAGACAGTCAGTAATCACTTATTACTTAAAATATCTGATTGGTTCCTATAATAATCATTTATGCTTGGTGGTCTGTAAGTACTTAATACAACCTATCTCATGGAAGAAAGTGTCTGATAGGTAGTAGGATCTGCTTTTCACTAGTAGATTGGAAAGTACATCAGAATATTTAAAAGTTGTTATGATCTCTCTGGATGAAAATACATGTACAAGACAGTTGAAAGAAATCCAGCTATACAGTAATGTACCCAGAAGAAAGAAATTATTGTTTTTCTAATAAAGAAAAGGTCTGATTAAATACTTTTCCTCACAAATTTCAATCGATTTTTTTCAGAGACAGTGGTGAAGTGTCATCACTTTGATACCACTATAAAGCATCAATAGTTCAAAATCACTGTAAGTATATTTCTGTAGTCAATGAAAGGCATTTAAAAAAACCCCACATTGTTACTAGTTTCTGGTTTTTAAACAAGTCTTTTCTTCTTGAAAAAGTACACTGGGGAAAATAAGATTTGAATAATTGATAATGGAATAATGAATGTCAAGTATTTTTACTTCTTCAAAACAATTTGTTATTTCTAGCCAACAGGAACTGCTAAATGACAAGGAAAGTTAGTAACCAAAATGTTACTGAGGTAAGAGCAGGAACTAACTGAAATTGTTTTATGCAGTGGCTTGTTCTTGATAAATCAGCTTAAGGTCAATTTCGTTTCTTCAATAGGTCTGTCATATTTTGAGTAAACTAGAACTTCTTTCCACTCTAAGCATGTAAACTCATATATTCAAATGTTTTGAAATTTTGTTTTTTTATCTCTCTCCAACTGACAGATGTCCAACATAATGTGTTGGATGATAAAAACCTCAAAACATTTTATCACCCTATCCATCAAGAAAAAAACTTCAAGACATTTGTCCTAATATTGACAGTGTTTGTGCAACTTCTCTCTCTGTTTCACTAAGTGTAGGACCAGCATATTCTTACTTCCCCTTAAAAACCAAATTGAGAGCATTATGTGTATATACTCAAAGAAAAGGGGAAGAAAAATAGTAGGGAGAAAATATAGCAGAAGCAGTGAGATATGTGCAAGTGTGCTGTTAACACACAAGATGCAAACCATATCACTAGCAGCTGATTTTATGCTGCTGTGCAGGTATGCAGTTCTCTTCATCTGGCTACGTTTGTATTTTATTATAATTTTTTCTTTTAAAAGAAGCTGCATGCCTTGGGAAAGGAAAGGGGTAAAAAAAAGAGGGCTATTCCTATGTAAGCATAAGAGAAGATATATGGCAAAATTCTGTGAGGTCAGTGAAGGACAAAGTACAAGAGACTACAGCAACCACCTCTATCCAATAAAATTCTCTGATTTTGTTCAAATGATAATCACAATTTTGATTTTTTGATAGAAATCATCTTCTCCTTTCAGGCTTGTGATTTCTATGACACTAGTCACGTTTGCAAGCAAATCACAATGCTCTTCACTAAATCCTTAATAGGACTAAAGGCCTTTCCTCTACACTAGGAGTTCATTTCTCTACAGAAGCTTTGAAGATGAGATGCTTCCCTTTGGCTTCTGTACTACTTTGGAAAAATAACTGCACCTGCAGAGACTGCAAGGGCTATGACATCAACTGGAGGTCAGAGAAAGGCAGCTGGGCAGAGGACAACTATTGGTACCTTACACAACACTGTATAAATTACCTCTCTGAGCACATATGCATAGATGCATTTTTTATCTGGAGCAACCATGGTCACAATCAAGACTCAAAATGTTGCTTGAGAATCATCTATCTTAGCACAGGACTTCTGGATTATTTTTTTAATTTCCTGCAGTTATTGCACAGTTCTTCTTTATAATTTATTTAAATTATCCATTTGTAGCGAGATGCTTTTTTCATTTGAATAACTACTCACTTCGAAATAGCAAGAATGCAATAATTTCATACCCGATCTAAAATCCATTTCAGAGCTCCTAACTGCATTCAGGGGACTTCATTATTTTCCCTCTTATAGCTAATTAATGCATTTTTATTTTGACATTTCACTATTAATGGAATTTCTCAGGAGGCAGTTAACTGAGAAAGTGAACTGCTAAATGGGATACAGCATGAGAAAATGTTTTAAGAGGCATGAGGGTGTAGAGGCTAAAATTATTACCTTTTTACTATTAAAATTTTTCTGTACAAGAAAAAAAAAACAAAAGAGTTTTAACTTGCCTCCATTCTCAGACTTCTCTGAAATGCTAGATATTTTCCAATATGCTTTCATCTGATCTGCATTCCTGTAAGAGAATGGTAGGTTAGTTATAAGCACCAATTTTAGCACATTATTTGCTCGACTGCACTGGTATGTTACAGACGTTTCTAAATGTGAGTCTATAAAAATATTTGCTCATTTTAAGGTAAGTCTATGGAAAACTACAGGAGGAAAAAGGGAAAAGAGAAGGGTATGTCTGCACAGTTCAGAACAGTGAGCTTAGAAGTATACTCTTCTTCATACATTTTATATAACTTTTTTTTTTTTTTTTTTTTCACAAATTTAACACTGTCTTATGTCCCCATCTATGGTTCCAAAATTCAAAACCCTTTGTGGTCTCAAAGGGTGAGATACTCTGGAAGCAGTCTGGAGGCTGTGTCTTGATGCTTCACGATGGTGATAGGAGGGGGGAGCAATGCTGATTGCTTCCCCGTGTGTTAAGAGTCCCGGAAGCATGACATTTATTCCATTTGCATTCTAGTAAAACTAATTGGTGTAAGTGACACACTGTTTAAGTTAACTTCAGACACTGTAAAGGGGAAGAAAAGGGCACCAAGCACAAGTATCTCTAAGCTGACAGGGCATTTTCACTCCTGCAGCACTTTCCAGCACTTCCACCAAAGAAAAGTCAACAACTTGTAGCTGTGAGCATCATGAAGTGCTGATAGGTTTGAAATTGCTCTTAGCATTGATGTGGCAGGGCTGAAAGCTCACACTAGTAGCACAGATGGTAGCACTTACTCACAGGAGGTCAAGCTATAAAGCATTATTTCTAAAAAAAAAGGACTAAAACCCCACCACTCAATCTACTAAACCAATCAGGTAGCACCACACAAATATTAGAGTTGCCTGGAATGTAACTGAATTGTTTTGGGGGTTTTTTTGGTCAGCTTGCCAGCCTCAAAATCCTGGCCTTTAGTATCTTCCTAGGTGAAAGAGAGAATCTGGACTCAAATCCCTTAATCTGATGTATCAGTAATGCAACAGTCAATAAGTCTTCCCAGCTAACACTAGTCTGGGTGGGTGTTCCTGCTTTCACTGAGGCTTCGTTATAGAAGGGTTTGTGGAAGAAATCTGGGGAAGCCGACTAGCTTCACTAGATATGTTGTTCAGGCAGGATACTGAACCTGTCTTTACTCAGAATAAGCTTAAGATTCGGTTAAAAGTATTGCTCCCTTAAAATACCAAGTCTAGGAAGCTCCAGTCATGGCAGAATTTTTTTCCACTTAAAATGATACTATATTACTACATCGTCTAATTAACACCTTTCAAGATATTGCCTTCAGAAACATCAGAATCTATCTGATAAATGCATCAGGTTTATTTTTCTTCTAAACTTTGCTTTTTAAGGTAAACTGATCTATAAGAAACAACGTTAACACAGCTTAACTTTCTTCAATTTGCTATTCTTTGTCATCTTCATGTTAAAATGACCCTCTTGGAAATAAACAGCCCAGGATTTAGGTTGCAGCTGGGTATGTACCTATGTGCTGCCAAAACACAGGTGCAGTGATTGAATTCTGCTCACCTTTTGCTCCAGGGCAGTACTGCTCTGCCTAGACCCGCTACCCTCTGCTTTTTTCACTAACTTGCATTAACATAATTACCCAAGATCTACGTTTCCCTTTCAAGTGCTACTAAACACAGGCTTAGAAGGTGGTGGCAGGTAGCTGCTGGTCGAATAATAATCTGCATGACACTTGAAATGAGGGACAATGTTACTTGGGTTGTGGAAAGCTCCTTAGTGACTGAAGTTTGTTTTAAAACCATTTCTATTAGAAGCTAATTTTTAAGCTAGAACAATTAGGAAATCTTTTTAAGAACTGCATTTCTGCTACTTTATATAATCCATATATATGAATATATTTATACATGCATGCATAAAATTGTTTTATAACAATTTCAAATTACTGTATTAAAATTGCCTATCTTATCTATTGGCCAAAAGAAAGCAAATATTTGAAATTTCATAAAGGGCTTGTGTTATTATACAATTGGAATGGGTACATATTGTCTCATTTTATGTGAATGGTTGCACATGATCTGTTTCAGACTAGAAAACGTCTAGACACTTGATGCTACACATTTTGCTGTGTTTTCCTATGACATTTTTCGGGCCATGACACTAATGAATACACTGAAAAAAATATTGAAAGATATCAATGTTACCATTTTGCTGGTGGAAGCGACTGCATGTTTATTACTCCTCCATCTACTGGTGCCACAACCTGGACATTAGACAGCGTACTAGGCACATTCATAGACTCTGGATTGTATTTATAATCCACTCTCACATCAGTAGTGCCAGCATCACATTTCCAGTAAGTTGCAAGATTCAATGGAGTAGACTGTATGCCATTTGAAGATACCTGTAAAGGAATAAACCATTGAAAGCAGATTAATTAAAATATTCACCTTTTAGGCTGAACTGGGGGACGATCATAACAAATATAACTCTAAATGTTGACAAAACATCAAGAACAATTGAGCTCTGAGTCCTTAATCACCAAATTCTGACGACTGTTGCAGCCTAAAGGAATTCTTGTTATTTTAAGTTAAAATAATTAAAGAAAAAGTTCAAACTCCCTCTGACCTATGAGGTTCTTTCCAGTTCTGACTTTTATAACCTTTCGTAAGCTTTGCTTTTGTGTCATGTTCTGCATTATAGAAGCAGGCTTGCAGCAAATGACTTCATCCTTGGCAGCTGTGTGCTATTCCAATTTAGTAGCCCAAGCAGCCAGCAGCAGTGAACAACATCTGTCATTATGGGACAGGCTGCCAAAATGCTTATCTCTTCAAAGCATTATTTTCCTGCTGCAGGAGGTTGAATGCTGCTTCTGTAGCTGAGCTTGTGCTACTGCCCAGGTGCATCTCTACCACCTTCTCAGTCAACTTGAGGAACTTTCTAAGTCCTGGTGCACTCTTGCCTTTCCTTGGCAGCCCAGAACCTTTTCTATCTGCCTAGGCTTCCGCATGCCAATGCTTCATTTTTCCAAGAAGAATCCGTAGTACTTACTTCGGCAAACTACAGAAATGTTTTGTTCCTTTCATCTTTCTCAGAAATTCTATGTGCTTTTTGCAGATTCAGTATGCCAACATTTTAAACCATACTGGGAGGATGTGGAAACTACAATGGTATGACTAGCTGGACTGACAAGTTATTTTCAGGGGGTTTTTGTGTGTAGACAGTTGTCTCAAGATGGTCAGGCATTTCAATGCAAGCTTAGCTAATCTCTGTTTTCCTTCTGAGGTGCGTTTGTCTTGAATTTCACAAAGGCTTTTTACTGCCAAAACATCATCTCACTGATCATCTCAACGGCTGAGGTTGACACAGACCTTCCAGAGGTTGTCTGGTCCAACCCTCCTGGTCAAGTAGGACCACCTCGAGCCAGCTGCCCAGCAGCATGTCCAGGCAACTTCTGAACGTTTCCAAGGACAGAGACTCTACAACCCCTCTAGGTGAACTGTGCCAGTGCTGAGTCACGGTCACAGGAGAAAAATGTTTCTGGCTGTTCTAAGGCAATCTCCTGTGTTGCAGTGTGCCTCTGGTGCCACTAGAAACAGTCCAAATCCATCCTCTGTATGTCCTCCTTCAGGTATTTATACATATTGATGAGATTTCCCTGGACTTTCCCTTCTCCAGGCTGAAGAATCCCATCTCTCTCAGCCTTTCCTGATAGGATACTCCAGCAGTCCCATCATCTTTGTGGCTCTTCAATGAGCTCTCTCCCATCTCACTTGCAATAGACAACCAGAACTGGGCACAGCACTCCAGGTTTGGCCTCACCAGTGTTGACTGGAGGGGAAGGATCTCCTCCCTTAACATACTAGGAAAACTTTACCTAATGCAGCCCAGAAGACCATCTGCTGCCTTTGCAGCAAGGGCATGTTGTTTGGCTCATGTTCAACATAGTGTCTCCCAGGTCCTTTTCTGCCCAGCTGATTTCCAGCTGATGACCCTGTTCTAAGTAACTCCACTGCTTGTTGCAAAGTCGCCCAAGAAGTGGACATGCCTCATCAGTTGAACAGTTCAATTGATCAATTGAATAGTTACTGACAGCCTTCCTGCCACTCCAAAATTACCCATGCTGAAACACAAGGGCATCACAGACACCAAACTGTGTCTTGACAAGTCCAGCAAAATGGACGAAAGTCTACATCAGCTGGCACGTGTGAGAGTTCAGTCACAGTGATAGTGCTCTGATCTCCCATACAGTGCACAGAACAGCACTGATACACAACAAATTAACAAGCTATCCACATACAGAGACAAGAAAAAATCCTACCAAGAACAATAACAACCGATACAACGAAAATAACTAAGACCAAAACTTATCTCAACTGGTGTCGCCCTACAACACCACAAACATAAAGGACTCACTGAGCCATGACAACTGTATGGCACCAATTATACTGTGTACACAGAAAAATGCTACAATGTTCCCTTCCTAGGTTGGGTATTCAGATCAAATCCAAGGCTCCTGTATACACAGGAAAACATCTCTTGGTACAGCAAGTGCCTCAAGTGACTCAAGCTTTGTCCTTTTCTACACAAAACATACTCAGAATATTGTCTCTTGGTGCAGATATGTGCTCCACTGACCAAGCCCTGTTCATTTCTGTGTTAGTTTTTGTGCTCTGGAAATCCCATCCTCATCACCCAATTAATATTACAGGTTCAAAAGACTCCCACACAGAGAAGACTCTAAAACACAAACTGTGATTGCAAAAGTAAAGTAACTTTATTCTATCACTCACTGTAGCAAATAATACATACTGACTCTGGATACCCTAAAGCTGCTGAGCAGGAGGAAGAGATGGAGAATGGTGCTCAGCAGGAGGGGTAAGAGGGTCAGGCACATTCAGGGCATCCCCTGGATCGAAATGATGTGCATTTGGTCTTCCTCACCCCCTTCATCCACAACCAAGTCATATATCTCCTTCTAAGGAGCGGAACTTTGCCAGTTGTGACATCTGTTAACATCAGGCCAGTATGTAAGCAGAGACACAACGGTTTATTATACCAACTCCAAGCCAGCAATAGCTCAATTGTACATTGTTCCTCTTTCAGAGGTCCAATTCCCACCAATTGATTAATACATTGTTCCTCTTCCTTCCAAATTCTCTCTGGTTTATTAATGTATTATTCTTTTTGAGAGGTCAATTTCCCACCAGTTAAACAATACAATTCTGGTCATTGTTCTGTCAACATGCACGACCACAGACCAAATATGACAGGACCTTAGACATGACTCTAGTGCCTAAAACAGACCCCCAGCACGTATGTTTACATGGGGCTGCTTCTCCCTAGATGTACTTCTTGTTGAACTTCATGGGATTCCTCTCAACTCATTTCTGCAGCCTGTTGAGCTCCCTCTGGAGGGCAAAATGACCCTCTGGTGTATCCAGAGGGTCATCTCCATTCACTGTTGTCAGAAAACTTGCCAAGGGTACACTCTGTCCCATCATCCAGATCATTAATAAAGTTATTAAACTGTAAAATCAGTATTGACCCCTGGGATTTACTGCGAGTTGATGGCCTCCAGCTAGACTTCATGCCACTGATCACCATTCACTAGGGCCAACTGTTCAGCCAGTTATCAGTTTATCTCAGTGTCTGCTCATCCAGTCTGTACTTCACCAGCTTCTCTGTAAGAATTCTATTGGAGATGAAAGCCCTCCTGAAGTCTAAGCAGACAACATTTACTGCTCTGCCCTCATCTACTGGGGCAGTCATGCCATCACAGAAGTTTTTCAGCTTGGTCAAGCATGATTTTCCCTTAGTTAAGTCCTTTCTGACTACTCTTGTTTTATTATACTGTGAGAGGTCCAAACATCATACATTCATTCTCAGATAGAATCACAGAATGGTTTGGGTTGTAAAGTACCTTAAGAATCAAATAGTACCAATCTGCCCTTGCCATGGGCCCAGGTAACTTTCACTAGCCCAGACTGCTCAAAGGTCCACCCAATCTGGCCTTGAACACTTCCAGAGACAGGGCACCTACCACTTCTCTGGGCAATCTGTGCCAGTGACTCACCACCCTCTCAGTAAAGAATCTCTCCCTAATATCTAATCTAAGAGTACTCTCTTTCAGTTGTAATCCACTACCATATTTCATCGTCTACAGCACCCAAAATTTAGGCAATTGCAAAATCAAAGACAGTACAAGTACAAACTAAAGCTCCCATCAAATCTCTTAAAGGCAAATTTGACTTTGGCAACAACTACTAAAAAAAGCAATGTTTGAAGCTTGCATTCATGGTTTGGACTGATGCATAAGCAAGTTGAAAGAGGTCCTAAACCCAAGGTAATGACATGAAGTATAGCAGGAATGTGCTAAGCCTTGGTAGAGTCTATGTATTGTAAGCAGTGACATATGCAGAATTGGTCTAGATGAGGGATGACATTTCATCTGCATGCTGGCAGACAAAGAATTATCCTTTTAATTTCTGGGTAGATATCAGATCCAGAATACCTTACAAAATTCCAAAGGAAAAAAGGTATTTACCTGATACTTTAAAACATCCACATTGTAATAGGATGCAGATGGATTCTGCTCTGATAATTTCTTGAGGTAGACAGTTATAGCTTGCATGTTCATCCAAAAATCCTTAGTATTGGAGTCACTTTGTGACTGATCACTACAAAAAAAATCACTAATTAGGGATGAAGTATTACACCACTTAAAAAAGAATACAGACATTTTAATTTTTTCTGCAAAATATGCTTTTTCAGTATAATTCACTCTGTCAGTCAGATACAGCTCTACTAGCATTTCAGTTGTAAACCATCACATTAAACAGCAATTATATTTAATTTTGTAAGAGTCATTCCTTACATTAACTATGAATGATCAAAATGAAATTAAATACAAATTTATCTATACATATGGTTTGATTCATTATTTCAGTAATCAAACAAATATTACATTTAAAATAATTTAACTAGTTTTCAAATAAGTTGTCCAATAAATGAAATAGAAACTACTCAATTGGAATATATCTGCTAAAAAGTTCCAACTTTTCCTAATTTTTTTAAAAACAGTATCTCCAATTGTGATTTCAACAATTACCCTGCTTCATCAGCAATCTTTTTTCTTACTAATTCTTCCATGCATGCTGTTACACATCTGAGAGACAGCTGTGTAATGAATCTGATTAATACAGAAATTATTTGGCTTAAAAATACACTAGTAGGTGACGAGTAAGAGTAGATGAAGCTCCTACGACTTATTTTCCATTTAAGGCTACTGTTTTGTCATTTAGATTTACCATTGTTATTACTGTATAAAGAAACAATTAATAAAATGCATGTAAAATCACAGCTATGTTTACAAATTATTTTTTACGGCTCTTGTTATATTCACCATGAGTTTCAAGGCCAGTAATCATGTAGCTTACAATTATGTTAAAAAAAAATTACAAAACCTGTATACAAGTTGTGCATTTGGAAGAATTTGCTCCAGTTTTCTTGTGTTTTTCACCCTGAAGCAGAGCACAGCAGGAGAAGGGTTGCTGGTGAAGACTTTAATAATACCACTTGGGAACGATATTGTCATATCACCAGTAATCTTCACAATACATCTAGAAGAGAATGAAAACATCAGTTTCATTGCAACTCATTAACTGCCTGGCCTAAATACTAATTTTAAAGCAACGTTTGTATTTTCACAATGTGATGAACTGAATTAAAACTAGAAAATCAGTCTCAAATGAGGGTAATGTGACAATGTCACTTTCAACGTGGAAGTAAGATGAAATAAGGAAAGAAAAAAAGTTTAACTGCTTAAGCATACAGTAGTCTTGGTGGATATTTTTTAGGGTTTGAAAACATGTCACAGCTATGCTTAGGCAAGGCCTAAGTAGCATAGCAAGGGATGTAACAGAGGAAATGAGGTGCTTTGAGCTGCCCAAATTTAGATGTAGCACCTACCTGACTTTGATAAAAATCCTTGTCATTCTCAGTGTGAACGTATTTTTGTAAAGCAGGTATATAGGAACTCCTAGCAGAACAGGCCAATACAGAGCAATAAGCCACTCTTGTCATTTACACCAGAGGGAAAAAAACCACCTTTGAATCCCCCTTCTAATATATATACATTTTCCTCCAAAATATAACAAGTAGACCCAGTGTCTTTTCCCATTGTAACTTATTACATTCAAAACAATTCACTATTTAACTAACTTCGTGGGATCTGCTCCTTTAAAGTAGGCGTTAACAGATTCAGTAAGGGCTACTGCAACAGGCAAGGTGTCCTGGTTTCCAAGGCTGACAGGGCTGGGACCACGTGAAACACCTAGAATACATACAGTGTATAGATTTAATTTTCAAAAAGCTTAGAGATAGATTTCAGAACAGTTGATGACATCTGTAATTTTCACAAGAGGTTACTGCCATCTAGGTCACAGTAGCATCTGAAGTATTACTTGAAAAGTTTGTAGAAATACATTAAAAAAGTACAGTACAACTGTCAGTCTGCTTAGCAGCTAAGAGCACAGGACTATCAGTAGATTATGTAGACAGAGACATGGAAACACATACAAGACAGAGAAACACTGCATTAAAATGGCTACTGGTGAAAGTGAAGTCAACAGATCCAAAGGAAATGACGATATTGACAAGAACACTTTAAAAAATTCCTACTGTATGCTTTTTGTATGGAAAAATGTGTGATAAAATGGTCATGGAAATGCAAAGAATCCATTTACAGTAAGAATGACTTAAATGCAAATACAGTATTACCCCACTTAAGTAAACTGTGGAACATTTTTTTAACTTGTTAAGCCAATAAACATCGCAGAAATTTTTAGAGAAGTCCTCACCTTTTTCTAGTGCCAAGACAAAAAACTTTAATACAGACCTATAAAAATCAACTTAGATCTAATGCTAAGGCATTTTGAAATGTGTGTATATAATTGCTGAAATAGGTTGTCGTGGGAATTTTTTTTACAGTTTTTCTATATGTGCACTGAGTATAAAAGATAATACTGGAAATGTCACATTTTTTATTAGTGCAGCAGTGTAGCAGAGTGCATCTCACTAATTTTTTTTTACACCACCACTGAAGTGGCCTGTATCACACACTACTATCTATCACATAGGAGGCACAATCATTTTTTCAGAATCGAATTAAGGAATTTCTCTTTCATACTGTAAAGCAAAAAATGCTCATGTATAATATTGATTATGGCAAATTAAACCCATTAAGTCTAAAACAGTGGCTTGTCCTTTCTGAACTCTTTCAGAAGCAAAAAGGAGGTTGGAACTTTGTTCTTCTCAGAGGATCTAGTATCTCAGACCTTAAATTCAGAGATAAGTGAATGAAGTAGTAACAAAAGCAGAAGACAGAAGTTGGTCTAATTCTGCTAACTCACACTTCACTCTCCATCACAATTTCTTGCCTAAGGTACTAAAACGTTCAGAATATTTCTAAGCACCATGAAAACATTTGTTTGACATGTGGGCCTTCTCAATTCAAAAAGATCTAGTCACAAGTATTGGAACCCAAAAATTTGTAGAAGAACAAACTATTATGATGTTGGCTACAAAAACACAGATTTTTTTTTTTTCAATACGAACAGCAGCTTGGTTTTCTTAATTTTTTCAGACAATACATGGATTATGTTTCCAAATTTTTTTCTCTCCCTGAAAATGACCCATAAAAGCTGTAAAATCATTATTTCAAGAAGCTAATGTGCAACAAAATAATGAGTAATCAATCACTAGAAATTCTAAATTATACAGGGTAATGTAAATACATTAATTATATTTCTATTGGTGAAAGACAAATACTGTTTTCTTGACTGAAGAGTGAAATTTATTAGAAATAATAACAGTATTTTAACTTTTTTTTTTTTTTTAGGGAACACCAAACAATATATATATATATATTTCTCTATTTGAGGGATTACAAATGAGATAGCTTCTCTTCCATTTGCTCTGTTCCCACTGTTGGTCATCCTATGATTCACAAAAAAACTGCGCATTCTCCTAAAAAACAATTAATTGAAACAAATAAATCACTGTAAACTCAACAAGGCCAAGAGCCAGGTCCTGCCCCTGGGTCACAATAACCCCATGTAGCACTACAGGCTGGTGCGGAGTGGCTAGAAAGCTGCCCAGTGGAAAAGGGCAAGAGAAAATGGCCTCAAGCTGTGCCAGGAAAAGGCCACATTGGACATCAGGATGAATTTCTCCACTTAGAACAGGTTGCTCAGGGTAGTGGTTGAGCCGCTGTCCCTGGAAGTGCTCAAGAGATGACTGGAGCACTTAGTGCTATGGTCTGCTTGACACGGTGGTGATTGGTCAATGGTTGGACTTGATCTTGGATCTCTTTTCCAACCTTCATGATTCTATTATTCCATTCTATGACACAAACATAACTGCTTAATCTAACACTGGAAGTTATCCTTTTGTTGCCTTGCTGCTGAAAATACAATTCAACATAGCAACATCCAGTGTCAGGGTTTTCCATGTCTGCTGTGAGGTCTCAAGAGGGATGAGACATCACAGAGCGGCACCAAGGTGTCCTCGCTCTGTCTCAGGATGCAGCCCAGCTCAAACTTCCAGTTCTAGCACCTTTGGCAGTGACATCAAGGCTAGCTTAAATGCCCTGCCACCTGCCTCAGTCTCAGCCTGATCGCCACTGCCAATCCCTGAGCTGGGCTAACACAAGAACTAGTGACATAACCATGCAAATGGGTGCACTGACACACTCAAGGTGCAGACCAGAACTACAGAACAAAAGACTACATCATTGGTCATAAAAAGGGCAAATGAATAAACCACATAAAATGGTTTTATTTCCATTTAGGAACATAGACACAGGCAATTTTAGTATTGGCTAAACATCTGTCATGAAAATAAAATTTATTAAAAAGTATTATCTTTCTTATGTCTATATTCAAAGACTCGTATTATATGTAAATATAGAAACATTTTTACCCACTTGTGTTAAGAGATTAAGGATAGTCAAAGCAAAAATATATTCATTTTACTTGAAAGAAAGTAGTAAGGACTAACTGAAAAAGTGAGACCAACTTTCAGCTTGTTTGTGCAGCAGTGGAGGGGACAGATAGATTACATTATATAAAAGTGGTTATATCAAGTTTGGGTGATTTCATCAACATATAACTTCTTAAGTAGATGAGATTTCAAGCCACTTGTATCTGCCAGATACCAGAAATACCTAGAGAAACTTGTTTCAAAAGAAATAAATTTTTATAAGATGTAGCATATTAGGATGATTAGTTAAGACGTAAATCTGCTTTAAGTACAATACCTGGTGGTGTCCCACAAAGCTTTCCAATTGTAGGAAGACTTTGAATGAACTGATCATCCTCTATGACATTTAAATGAAACAAAATATTGCAAGAAAACAAAATATTTCAAGTAAAAATAGATTTTAAAAATTAATACATAAAAAAATACTTTGCAAATTAAATTAATGCTGAAGTGCAAAAGAAACACTCAATTATGCGTGCATTAAAGTTCACTTGGAAAAAGATAATTAGGGTCAACTCTCCATTATTCAGGACAAATGGGGTAAGGGAAATACTGGATTGTGTAAAAGTGAAAAGAATACAGACAGTATTGCAGAATATATCCTCATGCCCCAACGTTTTTCAGCTCTCTGCACTGCCCTTCCAATTTTTCCAGGACTATTTCATACAGCCAGTGCAGGTGTAACTGGCCTTATTTATTTTTCCTAGGCCAGATTAGTGTCAAACCTTGGTGTCAGCACACACCTCCTTACCTCCTCCCTCACCTCCCTCACCATTTTACTCTGTCACTATCTCCAACAACATACAGACACTAGAGCTAGGGATGTTCATGTTCCTGACACATATTTTTGGTTCTTGGCATCAGGGCTGAAGCCTGAGGATGTCAGCCTGGCTGGACTCAGCAAGCAAAATGTCAGTTGTCTTTCTGTAATGCTTCTCAGCATTTGTGAAACTGGAGTACACTAAACTGTAGGAGCTAAGGTTGGGCAGAACTCTGCAGCTTTACTCCTGCACAGGGTGGAAACAGCTACACTTTCAGTGCAGAACTCCCACTGGAAGCTGCAGAAATGCTCTCCTGAGCTGCTGAGCCTGAATGAGGAATCCTCAGCAACAATAATATTCACAAATAATTGAACAGTAACCTAAGAGTCTGATTTAACTTGGACTAATGGGGTAATAGGGTTCAAGAATGAAACAATTGGATTATGCTAAATAAATGAGTTAAAATGTATTAAATTCCACTGCCTCCCAGCCTAACAAAACCAACACTAAAAAAGCCCCAATACGTCCCCATTTCATTTTTTTATAACCAAATATCAGAACTGAATAAGTAGCCTTTAAAATCAAGAGAAAAACTCCTGAAATTATTGTCAACAAATGAAGATTAATTATCTTTTTTATCTTGATGTTTTTCGCTTAGTTGTTTGTTTTGCTTTTAACAAACACCTCTGTTGAGCTCATATACCTAACTGGAAGAAAAAGATGCATTAGATTCATTTTTTGGAAACTGGAATTACAGGACAACAAACAAAATTAAAAGAACATAAAAGAAGTAGTTTTTGTGAAAATTTATATTCTTTCCAATTTTTCAGTATCCCAATATATTTCTGCATCTATCCAGTAACATCTTCTGAACAAATACATGACAACATGTTGTACTTGATGGATATACAAGTATACCAAATAAGAATTCATGGAATATTAATTTTAAATACTACCCTAAAGAACATGCCATATTAGATCTATGGTCTAATCTAATTGAATCCACTTTCTCATATCAAAGTCATTTAGAAGCAGGTATTGCAAAGGATGCTTGAAGTACCTAGATTTATATATGAAAAAGCTAATAATGGTTTTCCTAACAGGTGCAACCTAGTGGTAAAGTTACTGTATTTCTAAAGTAAGATAAAAAGGTTAATTAAACTTACCAACTGTAGGTGTGTTTGCTGCACTGAGGGAAGCAGAAGAGGATATAGAGGAAATGCTCTCTGCACGTGCCAAAGGAGCTGCTGGAGGTGGACTTGAGTTAGAGGTCAATGGAGGGCTGAATGGTCTAGGCTGAACAAAAGAGATTACAAGAATATGACACAAAGTGGTTTTAAAGAAATGAAAAAAGACTGTAAATAGAAAAGTTCTTCCTTTTATGCCCCAATCAATTTCATAATGTTTCTCAACACAGTTCTTTGAATGCTTTATCTACCCTAAGTTTTAAGAGAACACACATTTTCCATTGGAATGAATTCCATTATTTCATAGATTATAATTTTTTTTGATGGACTAGTCAAGTCTAATATATTTGATTAAGTAGCAGCCTGTCAATAATACTGATATAACACAGTATTGGAATCCAAGAATACAGCCCTATGTCTGTGGGCAGCGAATGTGGATTTAGAAAGCTAAAGCAGAGCTACTAGTGCATCAAAAGGGAGTTCAGCAGAGGAGGCAACTAAAACAGCTAGGACTGGAGTGAGAAGAACAGGTTGAAGGATGAGGGTTTGTTCAGCCTGGAGAACAGAAATCTAAGGAGGGCTCTATTAGCTGTCTCTTACTAGGCTAAAGGGGGCACACAAAGAAGTCAGAGTCAGATTCTCCTAAGAGATGCAAGAGCTACAATAATGGAAATTTCAGGTGGACTTTAGGAAAAATTCCTTCTGGCAACCTTGTGATTAAATACTGTGACAGGTTGACAGATTGTACAATCTCCTGCTCTGAAGATTTTCAAAACTCAGCATGTCCCTAAGCAACCTGATGCAATTTTGAAGTCAGCCCCTTTTTGACCATACTGGCCTAGAGAACTTCAAGTCTTTTTCATTCTAGATCTCTGGATGGTTTTATGATTCACTTAACTGTTAAGGTATTCAACTAATGATCATGTTGGGGTTAACCTATCTGAAAGGTACTGAAACTCCTGAAGCATCATTTTGGCAGGTTAATTACAATCTTAGCGGATAAGGGGGCTAATGTGTGCGTCTACTATACTGATAGCTTTGGAGCCAACCAAGGATTTTCAGTAATAACAGACAAGGACTGCTGGTAATAAACAAGGACTGTTGGTAATAACCAAGGATTGTTTGTAACAACACAATGTGAGAAAGAGCAAGATATGGCCATGGAGAATGGGCCATGTGGAGGTAAACCAGCACTTTTCTGGGACAAGTATCATTGTTCCATTTCCTGGAGTCAAGCACAACACATTACCATGTTAAGTGCAAGAATGAGCCCTAAAAGTGGGCGTGGACTGTTGTGAGGAACCAAGACCACTCAAGACTCACAAAGCCCTCTGACCCATTAACAGGAAGGTCTGAAAGAACAGATTGCCCATGATAACTAATTCGCATAGAAAGTGAGAAATATGTCTTTGGGGGGGGAACTTATATATGTGCCATTCTTTCATTATCAAATTAATTTCCTCAATTAAAAACATTGTACTGATGCAGTAATTATGTTCCGGACCTTTGCATTTCTGTTAAGAATTATTTGTTGTAGTAATATAGTTATCATAAGCAATTTCCATGCCTATCTGGCAATATTAAAAATCTGCTCATGCGATTCCTTGAACATTAGCTGAAAAGTTAACTCCACTATAATAGTGTAAATGAATGGTGTATTAGAAATCAAGTCACAAAGGAGAACTAAAAAAACCCAAAACAATCAATAATGATCAATACATACTATTTCATTAATTCCACTAAGTTTCCCAGTAGACAGCTTTGGTCTTGAAGCAGGCCTTGGAGGGGGTACAATGGTGCCTACAGAAAGTGGAGTGGTGGGCCTCACTGAAAGAAAGCAAATTTAAGAAAATAAGTATTAATAAGATCCCAATGAACATAAATATTTGCTCATTTGAATAGAATAACTGGAAGTGATGTTTCAGCTAGAAGTTCCTATTCTACAAGTGCCATGGTGTAAGATTTAGCACTAATCTTAAGTGCTTTTAAAATAGTACCATGTGACACCCTGAAATGTGACTCTAAAAATAGCATCATGGGCTTTGTCATTGCTCTCAAGTGATTTCATACCAACCACTCTTGGGGGCTTGTATGTAAAAACAATTGTATCTGCAAATTAATCTTTGAGATCTCACTGCTGTCTGACATCCCACAAAAATACATTCCCATTTCTAGAAAAGCAACACTGCAAAGTTAAAAGAAAGCAACACCTTTAAAGGAGTAATTTGAATTTTCTTGTTTGAAGCTGAATATTTACTTTATTGTCCCAATTTTCAAGGTAGTCGGTGCTAACAAGCAGTTTAGTACATTCTAAGTAAGAAGATGTGTTAATTTTAACTTCAGGTGAGCAATAATAACAAAAAGAAAAAGGAGTCCAAAGCTTGCTTTTTGGAGTCAGTAGTTAGCCAAGAGCAGTACAGAGTGCATGCTTGCCATACCCTTATTTGTATGAGCACAAGAAGACACTAAACTATAGTCCAGTAGCGCTGAAGATGATGCAGAAGATATTTCAGCAGCAGTGCCAGTTTCTTCAATGAATAATTGTTCATGGCATACAGTGTTACTGAAAAGGTCACTTTGATCCTCAGAAGCACAGCTGTTGGAAGAATTCCCAAGCCAAGCAGAAGAGGCAAGGCAGGCATTTTCAGTTTTAAAATGCAATCTTTGGGGTTCCTTCTTGTCTATGCTTGTGTGTCTAATTGTAAGAAGTTCATCAGCAAAGGAAATCCACTGACTCTGAGACCGTGAAACACAGGATAAAGTCCCTGATGGTGCTGCTGTAACACCAGATTTGCACCAAGTGCTAATGGTAAAGTCTGGTGAGGATGGGCTTGTAGACCCAGAATCTGTCTGGTGTCCAAGCAAAGACTGAGATACTCTACACCCAGGTAAATCAGTGGTAGATGAGGAGGAGCTCCTATTGTGATCTTTTAGGGTAGCTGAAGGAAAAAAGAAGAATTGAAACCAAGAATGACACTGAAAAAGTAGAAACATCAATATTCAAAAAAGTATTCAATGTTCCCTGCATGAAGATTACTAGCCAGCATGAAAAATAACTGCTCTACTATGCTAAAAATCCCCTCACTTACAAATAAAAGAAAAAAGCCAGTCATATATCACATGTACTTTATTCATACTGCTAACCTTGTCACTTTCCATTTTTCAAGTACATAAATAATTTGTTTTGTGTTTCTCCATTTAAATCTCTACTTCTCATGACTTTATTCCTCTTACTTCCTCCCTGTTCTGATTTAATTTCATCTATCTTTGTCTTTTCCTTCTTGCATCCTATTCCATTTTTGGTTCCTGTCCACAGCTCACTGCTTAAAATTTCTTTTGAAGTTACTTAATCAAACCTATCCTATCCTGTTCCTTCTAAACATTTTTGTCCTCTTAGGCCTAGCATTTCTAAAAGGAAGGCCCAGCAGAACTGGCTTTCAGGTGAGTGAAGACAATGCAGTCACAAGATTCGGTCTGATATTTACTCTGTCTGTACCAATCAGTGTCTAATGAGTAAAAATATGGATGAGGCATCATCCACCCCAGATTTTTTTCTCTCTCATTCTATTGTCTTCAGACTGCTGAAAAAAGGAGTTTTCCACAAGTATTCCTTGCACTTGCTGTTGCCAGTTGCATGAGATGACAATAGGAGCAGAAAATGCAAGGTTAGTCAAATCTACAAGTCTTGCAGATTGGCAGAGCTAGGAGCAACAGCAGTGTGACAAAAATCGAAAAAGAGAGAAACATTTAAACGTTCAGCTCAAAAGTACAGCTGTCCTCCCTCAGTGGTCCTTTTGCCATGAACAAGTACATTCTTGAAGTCCACATAAACATCAGTTTTAACACAGCTTTCCCTCTCTAACAGATATTTTAAATACCATTCAAAGGGTTTAAAATACTACAATAAATGCTATTTAGAAATTATGTGGAAATGTTAAAAACTATTTTAAAAATGCATAGGCATGGAAACAAGCAAAAGAACAAAAAAAAAAAGAAACATTTTTACAGTATCAAGACTGGCTAAAAAATGTCTGTTGTGTTTGTTCAAGATAAAATTATCTTAAACTTCTAATAAACAGGACTATTCATGGATGACCAAATATTACTTTTGTGCTGCATAAACTACTGTCTGCTCAAATACCATGGAAGTTTGAGTGTTCAATGATTAACACAGTTATAAAACAATAGCTAAACAAATGTTTAAACAGTAAAAAGAAAAAAGTTATCTGTGGGACATGCTGTATCATTAGATACAGATGTGCTGTATTCTAAAAAACTAAGTTATGTAATTTAAGTTTTGGATTGAGATTTTAAAAAGCTTTAAGCATCAGCTTACTTATACTAACCTTCAAGTTAAACATAAAACACTGACTTCAAGGCAGATCAAAGTTACGAATTCTTTAAAAGTCTTCAGAACTAAGTTGCAGGTTAGTAAGCATTAGAACTTGATTTAAACAAGACATTGATTCAGTTTTTTTCCTGCAAATGTATTAGCAATTTGTTGTACTTCAGAATACTGACTTTCTATTTAACGCCACAGATTATTTCACAAGGCTAAATATCTTAGATTAACTCCTAGAACAAAAATCCTTGAAGTAATGCTTTAGTAGATAAAAGTTTGCCGATATATCAGATATATCTAAACTTGACTTATACCCACAGGACACTATTCCACCAAGTTCAATGAAGCCTTAGGATCTGTGCATAACCCTTATGCATGTGAGGACTAGGGTAGGTGACTCCCTGCCAGTTACATCTATAGAGAACATTGTGGATCATTGTCACTATTCATCAGCCAGAGACTACTTTCTCTACAGTTCTGCTGCCAGGAGGAACTGTATGAAGATTTCACAACCTGCTTTGACTTCCCATCCTGGCATACCAATGAACACCTGGATATAGCAGCAACCATTAGCACAACAAATTAAGTAGCCTCTGCCTTTCTCTGCAGACTGTAACACTAGACCAAAGGTAGCAAAACAGATTATTTTGAAAAAGCACCATTTCTTTTCAGAATGTCCCAGTAATATCTCTCTCTGTAAATAATTCTTAAATGTGTTACCACAGACATGTAGATCCACTAGCCAATAATATTAACTGGTTACCTAAGTGAGGATGAGACAATCTAATAATTCTGTGAGCCGGATTTGTTAAAATTGTAACTTTTAAGTGAAAGATTTAGTTCTACTTAAAGTACAGTAAGTTACATAGCAAAGTTGATTGCTGCTAAAAAAATCTACTAAAGCCAACAACTGGCACTGTTTTTTCAGAATCTGATCTTCAGGTACGATCAAGCATAGAGAAAAACAGCTAGAAAGCCACAATCATGAACAAAGAAGTGAGGTCTATTACGTTTTTTTGAATATAAATACCTAGTCAAATAAACCAGTGAACACACTTCCTTTCTCAGGCATGTGGGAGGAAAAATGTGTCTACATTAAGATGTTGGAAAACAGATACACAGTAGGCAGACAGAAAAGAATGATGGAATTACTTTTTGCAAAGACCAGGTTTCAGAAAAGTTCCTCACAGTAAAGCTCTGCAATGCCTTTCCTGGAAAGAAGAAACTCATCCTTATTCACTGTACAAGCTCAGCTTGTCTCAGTTGCTGCAGCAACCTCCACTTAAGCTCCCAACCCTCCTAGCAGAAAACAAAAGGATTACATCCTAGATGGTGAGCAGTTTTTTGGAAAGAGAGGGCAGAAGAAAGACAGAATTTTCCTAAGGTGTCCAGCACTCTCTCTTCCACCTTGATCTCTAGCTTGAAAGCCTTATATACTACAGCCTCAGTTGTGTAATACCTCTAAGGCAGTATAATGCTTTATGCTTTAATAGTCAAAGCATGTCCTCTTGCAATAACTGAAAAAACAACACCATAACATCCTGAAGTATAGAGATAAAATATTTTCTGCTATCAAATATTTTACCTGAGGAGGATGAGGATGCCAAGGAAGCTGAAGATGAAGATTCAAGTGAACTGCTGAAGAGTGGATCCCATGCCAGGAGGTCACTGTTCCCCTTCCTATGTTAAGAGTTGCAATTGGGACATAAATGAAAGATGTATGCATTCATAAAAATCAACTTGAACTTCAGTAGTGGTTTGACAATGCAATAAATAAAACAATCAGACAATGCTTCAGCTTAGAAGGGATCTTTAAAAATCTTGTTCCAACCATACTAAAGTTGACAGGGACACCTTGTGCTAGACCAAGTTGCTCCAAGCCCCATCCAGCCTGACTTGAACGCTTCCAAGGGTGGGGTGTCCACAATCTCAAGGCAACTTGTTCCAATGCCTCACCACTCTCACAGTAAAGATTTTCTTCCTTATATCTAATATAAACCTACTCTTGGTTTAAAGCTATTTCTTCTTGTTCTACCACTACATGCCCTTGTAAAAAATTCCCTCAATAGTATGATAAAAACATGTGTTTATTGTAATTAGCCTTTGCATCTAAAAAGAAAAAAATTAGCTACAAATTGCAGGTCACATAAGAAGATTATGTGTGCAGACACACTTCATCATGTCAGTTAAATTACTGTAATTTTCAACACCTGTATCTTCAAATTTATTCATTGCAGTAAATATACATATAAGCAATGTATGCAGACAGGGTTGCAATCTTAAACTCTTTACCATGGAACACTATAGGACAAAAACGAAATCTGTCTTATTTAAAAAGTGAGATTTTAATTAAGAAAACCCTTCTGTAATCATGCAATTGTAAGTATCAACTGAGACAGATCACAATAAAGCAAATGTATTAGAAGGGATGAACAGACTAATGGAAATCTCCATTGTTACATAATTTGTTCTTAAATCTTATAATGCAGTAGATGTCCAATTTAAAACATGAGTCAGCTTTTATTTCTAATGAGTTTCTGAGTGTTAGAAAAATAAGACCAAATTTCTGCAAAATTGCATTTGATAGCATTTTAAATTTCAACTTACTCATTAGATGGAGCAGAAAGCTTTGATTTTGTTAACTCTTCACCTAAGAAAAAGATACAGTATTGTTACCAAAAGCATGAAACTATAAATTTCAGTTCATTACAAAAAGATAGTAATGTTGCCAATTCTAAACAAATTTTCAAAATAAAGAAAATTTATTATTTCCAATAACTTAGTTTCATATACTCCTTAAATAGGAGAAGACTACATAGAGCAATTAATTTTGCAATGAACTGTTGTTCACTTGAAATTTCTTTCTTGAATTACTCTGTTTACATCACCACTGTTCTTCAGTAAATCCATCCTGGTTTCCCACTGAAAAAAACTTACAGGATAGAAAGTAATGCTCTGTCCTCTATCTCTAAGGCCATATTTTATATTGTACAAATGGAGACAGTGTGCTTTGCTGGTTTGTGGATAATAAGAAACTTGAGCAGGTGGAAGGGGCTTAAGATCTTGGGCAGTTTTTTCCATGGAGTACGCCCTTTGGCTTTTGGATGTGTATCTCACCACTGCCAGAGACAGGCTTGTCTGATACCCACAACAGGGAACAGCCAAGTCTCTAGATAAAGAATAGGTATATAAAAACGACAAGAGAAATAATTTTTTCTTTTAAAATACAGATACTTAAGAAGTTTATTTCTTCAGCAATTAAACACAGAAATCTATTTTCACTCTATGTTAAAAAACTAGTATAGACTAAAAGATTCACACTTACTGGATGAATTTTGATTCACTTGTGCCTGAAACAGGAAAAAAAAATTAGGAACACATTCTTCTACTAACTGTAGAATAAAAGAGTTAATAGTCCCATGGTTCTTATTTCCACTCAACTTCCTATGAAATACTTTACTTTCAATGCCAGGCAAAACCTTATGAGGTTGCAGAAGACCACAGAACATGAGCCAGGACAGAGCAACCAGTGCACACCTGTCATGCCAGTAAGAAAAGGCAGGATGAATACTGTAGAACTGACAAAGAGAGCAGTATTATTAAACCTCTTGGCTGGGGTAGTAAAATTAAACAGCTTATATATCACATGGTATATATGAAAAGAAACATTCTGACTGTTTCCCAATAACTCCCCTCATACACTAAATTTATCTGGTTTTAAGTAAAAATGCAAATAAAAAGCCATTCTCTACTTACAGGACTGTGCCTCTGCTTTCAAAATACAGTGGGGGGAAAAAACAGAAAAAATAATATTTTAATATGTTATACACGTTATTTTCCTTAAAATCAGAGCCAGTCTTGTTCCATTCTGAATATTGTACTAGCATATGCAATACTATTTATAGTCTTGTAGTAAAAAGGATTATTCTGTGAATTGGTAGAATACATCAATAAAGCTGCACTGTAAATGTTATATGTATCCACATTATGCAAACTATTTTAAAAGACTTTTATATTATTGAATATAAATTAGTCAATGATGTTAAAAACTATGCTCAGCCAACTCCTTGATGTACGCAAGTATCTTGTGGTACCCAGAGCAGAAAGACAAAAACTGAGCACTCTCTCGAGACTCAAAGGAAAGTCTAAATCTGAGAAGAGAGAAGTACTTAACACCACGCTGCAATAAAGTGTACTAAAGGTGACCTAGTGGACAAGAAAAAAAGAATCATTAAACCTAAAATAAATTCTGAACACTAAAATACATGTTTACACTACGGATTCTTTACCACTTTTCTACACATTAAAAATACAAGGAACAAAACTTACAGATATTGCTGGAGAGATAGTGATGTTCCCTATAGATACTTTTAACTCATCCAAGGAAGGCATAGTATATTGAGAGCCATTATTTGGCTGGACAGGTTTTATTTCTACATGGAATCTCCTGGGTTCATCATCTTCTGAGTCAGAATCACTGGATGAATAGAAATGATTCTCTTTGGTATGTTTTTCTCAGTTAAGGTGGAACTAGCTCAAAATCATCTGTTTAATCTATTTTATAATTGTGCTCCACAAAATGCTCATACTAAGTGATCTCTTTGTGTGCTTATACAGATGCTGCACATATATCCCCAGTCCAAAATTCACAACTTGAAGTTAAAATTCAAAGGTTTTATTCCATTCATCTTCATAATGATGATTCTGTCCAGAAAAGCACAATGTCATATAACTGAAGAATGGCAGAATATGTCATATAACTGAACAATTGCATATTTGAAGGCTTCAGGTTAAAATAAAAGATTCTAGAGTAGTAACACATACAATTTGAAAGACTCAACCAGGGATTCTAACAGATGTAAGAAAAAGGCAGAAATCCTTTAAACCAAGTGAACAAAATGCCCTAGCCTTTTTAATGAGTAATGATGGTACTACTAATGTAATGGTACTACTAATGTAAAGTAATGGTACTTGTACCTAACATAAAGAGTGAAGGAAACAGCAGCAGCCACCATTACTTGCCCCTTTTGCAGCGTGGTACTGAAAATTTTGCAAGAAATGATGCCAGTTAAATGGAGAGAAGCACTGAAACTGAACAATCTCAGCTGCTTAAAGCATTGTCATGTTTGGTAAAAAAATGAATCACAATGACAACTCAGCCCTCAAAATTAAGGAAAATACAGCCTTGGCTCTTTATATGCACAGGAGCTACACTCAACAAAAGCCCTGAAAGGCCTATGCTAAGAAATCTATTTAAAAAAATGCATTTGTTTCGGCAAGACAAAATTTGAAAATTTTCCTCTACTGAAACACAAAAGTTTTGTACCACCTGGGGAAGAATATGTATTCAGTAAGTCACTTCTGTTATTTTCACTTGAAAATACAACAGACATAGCATTAAATTCTTTCAAACTATTCCCTAACAAAGATGCAAACCTGAATCCTAAAGACATTCCCAATCAATTTTAACTGAAAGGATCTCAAAGTTGCATTGATGAAAAAGCCAAGTGTCTTTATCTTACAGCCTCCCTGTTCTCTCAAAATGGAACATATGTAGAAAAGAAAGTTCGTCAAAAAAATCTCTTGTCCTAAAGATACCGCTGACTTTGAAAACTGTAGAAAATCAATCAGGCAGTTCTTTTAAAGTGCTTTTCCAATAGATTAATTCAGGCTTATTAAGACTGACTGTCATTATAGTAAAATAATGTCCTCCAACAAATTATCTCAAGAGTTCCTGTCAACAAAATAAATACCCACTGGAGGCAAAGGGAGGAAAACAGGAAGGGAACTGATGAATTTCTGAATCTGGTCAAGATTTTTAGAAGACGAAGTACTACTTAAGTGATGGATTGCAAATCATTGAACCTTTTCACACAATTGCATGCCATTTCTCTTGTTTCACAACACAAAGAGATAATATAGAAAAGGACGTCAAGATGAATCATTCATCACAAGCATGAACATTATTTAGTTCTCTCTTCCTTTCATAAGTATCTAAAAAGCATGAAATAATGGTCCTTTCAGAACTGTCACTTTTATATCAATATGTAAATAGGAAAGAACACCAAGTTTTATTGCTACAGGGATCTTCACTGTGGATATTAGTGGCATACTCTGCAAAGCTGATGAAAACAGAGAAGCAATGATGAGGAACTAACTCACTGTAATGTTGTTAACAGCTTAAAAGTTTTTGTAATTTAAGGTATTTGCACAGCCTATTTGCAGCATCCAGAAAATTCAGTAAATATATTCCCAAAATGAGCTATCCTGCTAACACTTTGCTTAGATCTACAGTAATTATTCCCAGATCTTAAGCAAAGCTTTCCTCTCTTATGGTAGGAAAATAGGTGGACAAGAATTTTTCCTCCAATGGAAAAGCAGAGAAAAATCTTGAGCCTCCATAATGATGACTCAGAGCAAAGTCAATTCTGTATATGAAGGCTATTATTAAAAAGACAGTAAAAGCAAAAAGCACCAATTTGAAACAGCATACAGTGGTATAATGACAGCAGATCTAACAGAAATTCTACTTTTGTATTGCTCAAGCTCCCAATTATTGTAGTAGTGTAAGGAAAAAATGTGAGTGTGCAGGTATAGAACAGACAACCACTCCACATGTTTTTAAAAGTTTACGAACTTTAGCGACAACCTGAGACTTTTAAAGGAGAGAGATCTGCATGGTCACCTTAACACTTTTGTTCTGGCTTTTAATTTTTATTTTGTACTGTCCTCTTAAAGTTCCCAAGACATCTAATCTAATCTTTAACATTTGCACACACTCAAAATTTAAGTTACCCAAAATTCAGCTCATTTTACCAAAGGTATGAACATAAGAATACAAAGTTGCAACATTAGCATAAATGTCATTCATATTCCTTTACTTAACACTTTCTAGTTAGCACTTCCTCTCTTCAAAGAACTGTAGTAACATCAAATAATTTGGCACAGTAATAGCAAAAAGGATATCCTGTGTTGCTTCTGGTTTAATGCTGTATCCTTCATCATCTACATCAGGAAAATTCTAAAAATAAACAAAAACAACAAAAATTATGCTATTGACAAGTAACTAAAAAACCATGTCATTCTTATATCAGAATGAATTTTATACCATTGACAAATTAAAAGTGGATTACAACTCATGAAAGTAGTTTTTATTCAATATTATTAGTTAGCTGAAGTTAATAACCTGTAGTTCAGAAGTTGTGTGACAAGAAATCTCAGCAATAGAATACAACAAAACAATCTCCAAATTTTCTCTGAAAACTGACAAGTTTGAATGTGTTTGCTCTTACTGGTACTCTATATGAAAGGTCAAAAATTAACAGCATTATTTTGGCTTTACTACTGAAACTTTAGGTTACTACTTAAATAATTCTACAATTCCCTTGAGTCTGAAATATTTTCCTGATTTTTATTTCTTATTCTAATTCTCTCAACTATGTCACTAGAGGTTCTCGTGGTGCAGGAGCAAAACTTATCGTATGTACTAGTCAATATTTTAGTATGCAAGTTAAAGCATTCCACAGGTTGCACCTTCCACTTCCCCTAGAAAAGGCAGCATGCCTGCTTCAGGAAAGAATATCTACATCTGTGTTCCAAATTGGGTTCTAAAGTTTCCCTTTACACATCTCCAGCACCATTCTGGATCTTCAAAGCCAATAAGCATCTGGGAACTTCAGACTAGTTCTGTTTTTCATTTCTTGCAGGCAATTAAATATCAATTAAAGATAACTTTAAAATAATTTAGAATGCATTTGGTTTCATTTAAAAAAGAGTCTGAGGTAGAGAGAAACAAGTTTCTAAGATAACCTAAATTTTAAAAATGCGAAAAAAACCAAATTCATATGTTAAATATAGAGGATAAAATGTACATGAACTGCTTAATGTTTCAGTAAGTTTATTACAAAAAAACCACAACCGAAGTGCCTTCAAAACGCCGTGATTTCAGCAGTCATAAATAATTTATAAAAATGAGAATATAAAAAAGATTATTTAGTGTGGCAATCAGTTTGCTCTACCAGAAAGCAGGTGCTCAGAGGCTGTTTGATTGACAGATATATTACACAGTATGGCCAAAATGCCACTTATAAGAAGTCATGATGTGTAACAAAATTGCTTACACTGGAGATTTCAAGTGGACTGGGAGGGAACCACATGATTTCAGCTAAAGTTTGAAGCCAAGTTTAAAGTGAATTATCTCTGAATAGTTTTTGAATTACAGAGTAAAGTAAACATAAAGATGTAGTTATGCCTCTGTTTCTTTTACAGATATAGAAAGTCTGATATTTTACTAAGATTGTCCTCTACTAAGATGTCTAAATTTAGTACTTCTGAATTAGATGGAATTCAAACACAGATCAAACTTTCTGCTAAAAGGAGTAAGGAATACAATCCTGTACAGACATAGTACTGTACCAAATTAAATACCGCATCTAAGGCCAAAAAATAATACTTCAGTTCCAATCATAAAATATAGAACTTAAGAGGTGCAATTTCTTGAAATACTTTTAAGATCTAGACTTCACTACTACGTGATTAGAAGATAAATTAAAGAAAAAAAAAAAGAACAAAAAAAAGTAGTAAGAGTACAATCACACGGTCCAGTACTTTAGCTCTACTTGCTCAAATCAGGGTTCTTAGCTACGCTTGACCTCAGGCTGACCTTGTTTATATACCAAAAAACACTAATGAAACTTGACATCAAAGTAAACAGAACAAAAACATATAGCTACAGGGTAGGTACCTTTTCCTATATTACTACAAATTCTGAATTCAGAAATTATTTTAGTTGTCACACTAGGCAATTTTCAATAGATCAGAATCATTCATGGTTAAGATGAACTGAAAAACAATAAAAATCTTTTAAATATATAATATTTAGTTTTTCTTAAAGAAGGCCACATATGTAAGGGATATTATTACTGAGCACACACAGTATGCACAATGTAGCTGGTAAATCCAACTATTTTGGCACAAAATTATGAGAGAACTTAGTTTGTAGAAGTTACTTTTATTGCATTATTTTTAAGTTACTGAACAATTTCTAGGATCAAGTAGGTCCTTAGAAAGAATTAAAATCTTCAAGTATTTATTTTCTTTCTTAATATTTTCTTGTTAATAAGTTCTAGTCTTGCAAAGATACTTGAATCATCTATTCCTCAGAAATGGCCCTTTACCATGCAGTCTGTTTTCATAACTTCATTAGAAAAATCAAAGTTAGTATGTACATAGGAGACGACTATTTGACAGTGAAAGTTCTGAGCACAGAAGCAGAAAATTCCTTGCTTCTTTTTCAGCAGACTTGCATTGCCACTTTTTTCTAACCCTCTCCAGAAAACTTATTTTTTTTTCTATATCTAAAATTTAAATTTTATGTAAATTATGTAATTTAAAACATCTGACTTTATACAGAGAATGCAGTCATAAATCATCCACTTTGTATTTCCAGCTTTGTCAATGACTCAGATCAATCTTCTACCAATTTATGTTCATTCTTGACATCTACTTTAATTAAAGAGATACTGAATTTATATGTTTGTGTAAACCAACAGAAGAAATGGGTGGAAAATACTCAATGTACTAAGACACATAGGTGTCACATAGGAGCAAAATGGTACTCAACATCTTATGAGTTAAGTAGTAATTTCAAAATATTGTTTTCAGTATTTTGAATAGTTGAACAGATGGATGGTTCTGCTTTCTGAAACACCAGAATTTTATTTACAAATCTACATTTCCTAAGAGTGGTAGATGACAGTATCTTGAGAGACACACACTCATGAATCTAATGTTAATGAAGGCATTTACACCTAATTGACTAATTTTTACTCTCTTCTCCATACTCCTACAGCTGGAAAGTTATGTCATGTACAACAGCATGTCAAGTATCAGGCACATGATGCAGACATGACCTGCTTTGCCTGCCATGCTGATCAGGTAAAGTCCACAACCTTTACATATGTATGTGTCATTTGTGAACTTTCAACACATGAGACAATGATCTTTGCAAACTCTGGCCTTCAGCAAGAGTAGTTATTAACGTGATGGGGATCAAGGTCTGGTTTAGCCCCCTACACAAACATGTGTAATAGTCTTTGCAGAAAAAAAAAAAAAAAAGCAGCTCAGTATGCATGTGATTTGAGCTCTGGAAAAGTAACTGGAAAGGTGGACTTCCAGGAAGGATTCACATTCTCTGATCTTCTACTAAGCAATGAAACATGCAGGCATAAAACCCACAGTTTTCCCTGTGTTTGCAGATGTTAATACAACACATCACCTGAGGTCTTAAAAAGCTTTAAAATACACTAAAAACTAAGGTCTCGTAACTGTGACTTAGTATCTTCTACAAGCTTTGTGAGGTGAACAGATTTTCCAAGAAATAAAACATAAGGTCTCAATAAATAAAACTGCATATATAAAAAGCTTGAGGACTAAGCATTCCATTGACAAAACAGACTTCTAGTTTTGGTGAACACTTCGGTTTCTTTGCTCTTGTCCCATCTGCCACCAGTACCATGTCATTGGTGTCTCTGGGCTGCGCATACAGGACAAGAGTGGAACATGTGGAGTATACTGCCGTCTAGCTACTTCATTGGGCCCTTCCTCCACAATGCTAGTGCTGCTTACAGGTGGATTGTCAGTCAAGAAGTGGAGAATCTTCACTATGCTTCAGCATGATTTCCCTCTATTTTCTCTTCTCCTAAGTTATGAGTGGTTATGAGAGCTCGTTATCAAGTTTTCTTGAGAGTATGTTTCAAGATAAAGCACAGCCGAACAGCTCACTCTGTTTTTTTCTGCCTGAACTTGACTGACTTCCAGTAACCCAGATGAGGACTGAAGTGGATACAAAGTAAGCAGCTGAAGCTCATAGGCTGGAACAAGAGAACAAAAAGCCTCTCCACTTTTGACATATTTGAGATGTAAATTTGACTCTGGCATATCTTTAGGTTAGGACAGAGGCATATGATTGGCCTCCTCTCCTTAGGGTGCCTATTAAGCCAAAAGACACAGAAGAAGAGAGTAGACAGTCAGTTTCTCCCATTGTTAGAAATGTAGAAAGAAAGAAAGAAAAACAGGTATTCAAAGTGCCCCTGTCTTGTGCTGTGCTTTTTATCAAAGGTAGCTATTCAAAATATGTCAGAACATTGCAAAATGCAAATAAAGACAAAAACACTTGAATTCCACTAAATACTATGTTATATTTGTGTTCCACTTACTAGAATTTGATGGTTCCAAATTCAACCAGTCTTCAGCAACAAAAACTAATATAAGTCTATCCAACTGTAATTATGCTACCCTCATACTTAAAGAGTTAATGAAAATTTCGGATGCCTTGATACATGTTTGCATTTCAGTTTCCCATGAAAAAAACTTTCAGCATTATGTTCTGTACATCTGTGACTCCCTTCTTAATTACTTTTGAACTTACTGGACAATTTCAAATGGATTTGACAGACAGAACAGAGAACTCAAAGATAATTACATTACTACGGTCTTCATGAAAATAGGCAGTCAAGTAGAAGAAGGAGATCGGCAAGCATCCCAACCAAGAGAAGGCTTGCAATCCCATTTCTGATCTTACTGGACACAAGTGGAACATTGTAAATGGTTCCATAAAATAAAAGTTTCTTTTAGGGCTCCCATCTTCCTAGAGACCATCCGTAAAACATGGGAAACAAGACAATTAGTTTGGCCTTTAGAGAAACTTTCTAGGCAAAAACCACATACAGAGCCAGACTTCAGTTGCTATCTCTGTCTACTGCACACACTATTAACTTTCTAGTTTTCTTAATTATCAAGGCTTAGTTTAATGGGAGTTACATGTGTATATTCACATATAAAACCCCAGAAATTTTAAATCTCATGAGATACTGTCATCTACATTTAAACAGAGACTGTTTATTGAAGTGGTCAACCTTTTTAATAAATTCCAATTCTCAGTTCAGAGATGCATTCCTACTCATACGCATAAGAAACCTTCTTACAGCAGTTAAAAAAAATACTTAAAGGAATTAACATTTTATTAATTTATTTTCCAATATATGTATTCTGGCAGCTACAAAAAGGATGACCATCAGCGGAATGGCGAGCCACAGATAGATTTGAGAACTTCCGTTTTTGGACAAAAGACATTTTTAAGGATCATCTCACTATTTTGTTTTTGGAAACAGAGAATACAAGTTTGACCATATTGCATTTTACATTTTAGACTAGTATGAAGATGATAATGGTATTGAATACACAGTGTACATTCAAAGATCCACAGTACATGTAGAACTGTTAGGTAATGTATTGAAATTAGTTCTTGCTAAATCCTTAACTTTTAAAATTAATTTAGCTAATGTCTATAGTTACAAATAATTGCAGAGCAGTTATCTCTTATACTCCTTTCACACAATTAAAATTATTGACAAACAAAATCCACCTTTTAAAAAATTATCACTTAATAATATATAAGCCAGACAAGTTTTCTGTGACCAAAATCGTAACTGGGACCTCTTAACTTGAATTTTCTGAGGTCTAGTCCTCAGCATTTCCTAGCAATCAAACAAAAATTACAACTGCTTTAAATTTTATTTTTTTCAATAATACTTTCCCAAGCTCAATTTCTTGAAATGTGAAATTTATTGCAAAGTTCCATACAAAAAAAATCTTCAGAGATAATAATATAGATGGCTACGGCTATTTAGATATTCAGAATAATACTGACTCTTGCAAAAAGCAAAAAGAAATCATAGACCAAATTTTAAATTCCAAATGGAGATATGAAATGCTGAGTAGGAAAAAAAAAACAAACAAAAAACCCAACAAAAGCATTAATTTTATTGACAGACACTATGAAAATTAGTTATTTTCTTTTAAATCAAATATAAATTACATCTAGACAAAACAATTAACTTAGATGATCATCTGGTGTGCCTCATGCAGCCAGAAAGAATGTCAAACCAATTTATAGTTGAATTTTTGGAACTAATTATTTTTAATAAATGTAGAGACCAAAATAAGCAAAGAAGAAAATAAACATTCCAAGTCAAACCCAGTTCCAGTTCACTCCAGTGACTCAACCTGAACTGTCAAATTATATTACTTCCATAAAAAGCCTGATAATTATAAGGATAATTTTGAAGTTACCTTATTTTAAATGGACCCAAGAAAAGAAATTTATTCTAAGTCAAATGACTGCACAGTATAAATTTACTGTCTTGATGAGGATTCAAAGGCTGGTTTTAGGTATGTAGCTTTGTTATGTGGCAAAAATCACTTTTCCCCATTTAGAAGAATGGTTCTACTAGATGTTTCAAATCAAGTTTCTCAAAAGAAGTTTAAAGAAGTTTAAATATTAAAACCTCCCAGTTATTAAATACAAAGAAGATAATCCACAAAATAAGTGAACTTCAAAATTTAAATTGTGTAACGTAATTTGGATCTAAATAAATAAACTGAAAAACAAATTAGTCTACAGAAAATTACTTAAATTTTTCTGTAATTTTTTCCCTACTACAGTTACAGGGAGCTATAATATCTGTTACAAGAGAACATACATGTTTAAAAAAAAGATTCAATTAAAGAAATAAAATCATTAACATACCTATTTGATTTGCAACTGTCACTTATCTGAATTTACTAAATTAAATTGTAAGACATATCACAGATCAAGCTAACAGCAATGAAAACCAGACTATTAATAAAGTATACCTAGAGATACTACATTTAAAGCCATATTTTAAAAAGTATATTCTTACATTCTTGACAGTGATAAAGCAGAACCCCATTAGTATGAGGAGGATTTCTCAAAGGAAGCAGTGGTAAGCAGAGGAATATAATGATACGAAGTTGGGTTCACAATAAACTGAACCTTTTTCTTACTTAGAATCTATTAGCTAAGAAATTTAAACCATTAACTTGAAAAATGAAGTAATATATACTTGCAGTAAAAACACCTTGCTTAAAACCTAAAATAATTAGGCAACAAAAATGTTACTCAAAATGTACACAAATGTTACTGACACTTGTTGGTATATACTGCTGAAGATTATGTATTGAGCAAAATTAATATGTCCAGTATGCTATGAAAATACTAAATCCTTTCTCGGATAAATGATGTATTTCAGGAACTGTATATAAGCTAAGTTTCGTTAGATTGTAGTGCTTGATAATATTAGAATATACAATTATTTTGGAAATAAGTCTACTTACAACTGAGTCTGCATCTGGACACTCCCTATAGAAAAAAAAAAGAAAATCTAAAATTATAAAATGCACAAATTATTTTATTCATACAGTTACAGGTACTTCCTTCAATATTTTCAATTAATTTGAAACACTGCATTTGACCCTTTTGGCTCCCAGACTTGAAATTTTTACTTTAAATAACAGCTGACAGTTTATGCTCAAAACACTATAAAAAAAAAAAGAAATTATGAAAAAACAAACTCACATATTAGCAGGGGAAAAAAAATTAAAAAAAAAATTCAAGGAAAGCAAGGACTACCACACTGCATGCTCTATTCTGGATAAATATACCTTAAGATTCAGGTCTGCATGGTTGATGTGTCCAAGAATTAGAAGTCACCCACCCTAACGAAATAGTCTACATAAAATTGTAAAACATTTTGGACAGTAACCAGTTCCAAAAGAAACTAATACTATTCTTAGAGGAATTCAAAATTTCCTCTTTCAGAATTTCTTAGTTCATGTTTGCCCAGCATAGTTGCAGTCAGGTACTAGAAGATGCTGAAAAATATTAATATCCTCCTACTAAGTACTTTGAACAAATATAAAAAAGTTGTCTGCAGAAAGGCACTGATTGCAAGCACATTATTCACAAGTGTTTTCTGCTGTAACTTCAATTTAAGCAGTAGTATTTAAAATACTGAATGACAGTGATTCTCTCTGATGTCTTCAAAACGTAGACGCAAATACACTTATGAATGTGGGAATACTTGAATAGCATACAATCATCTCTCATTTGCATCCTGACAAATAAAGCTTTAAGTGACAGTGTAACTGAACAACAGTGTTTTCATATAATCAATCTAAACACCCTAAACATGCACTTACAGAAAAAAGAAGGTGGAAAAAAAAATCCAATTTATTGCAAAGTAAAACATCTCTGAAAAGCTAAACGGGTTAAATAAAATACAGGTTTTACTACACTGCTTTAAAAACAAGTACTAAAATTTGCTAAAATGAAAACTTTAATACAAAATCTAGTACAGCCTGTTAAGGAACTGACAGTAAGATAAAGGATCCGATCTCCTCTCAAAGGCCTCATACGAAAGAGGACATACATGACCAAGTCTTTTAGTTGATTTACACCTTATCTCCCTCTGCTGGCTAAACTGAATTCATAGCAAAAGAGGTGTTCTGAAAGCTATTTAACTGCTTGAAGAGACAAAGTTATAGAATTCTCTCAAGAGATGTTTCAAAAAGTGTCACTACTCAATCAAGTCAGAGTAAAGTCCAATCCAAGTTGAGAAATCTGAAATATGAGGCAAATGGATGAAAATAAGTCATCCCACAATGAAAAGTTTTCAAAATTAGTGAGCTAACAGATCTCAAACAGAAACACAAGGTATATGATCATTCTTTTAAGATTAAAGAACTAGGTCATGCTTCTAGTATAAGGTAATATCTCAGAAAATGGAGATTTTATAAGGGAATTTAAGGATTGTAGATAAAACCTAGAACAACCAAATCATGCCAAGCAGTGGTTAGAAAAAGAAGTTAGATCCTTGGCTAAACTGTACAGCAATATGTAACAGAATACACCACATACAGTATTTCCCTGTGTAAAACCATTACTAGACACACTAACAGTCCCAGCGTCAACAGTTAAAAACTGTCTTAATAAACTGAAAAGCTGACTAATCAAGAGAGCTTTTCTACATTTGGAAGGCCTGCTCTACATAAACTGAACAAGCTTACAGACTAATAAAACAAGATGCTAAGAGAAGATTTGAGTTCCACGTGCAGAGGAGTTTCTGTTGACAGTTTTATCATGTGCAGTCTCTAACAGGATGATCAGCTGAAGATGAAATTAGACAAAATAAAAACTAGCAATGAAATTTTGTAAGAAATTCATAAGAGTATTTTACATAGGTACATAATGAATCTTGTTATTTATTTGCGCTATTCTAGTTCATTTAGAAGTTACAAATTAATGCAAGAACCTCAGTAAAAGCCTATAGTACATTTTATGTAGGAGGTTGATTTCATGCCATCATACTTTATTATCTGTTAATTTTTTCTTTTATCTAATAATTTTTGTAGTGTGTGTATAGAAACAAAATACTGTTAACACCTGCTGTTCTTAGGTCATAAATTTTTCAGTTCTGTGTTAGAAAAAGAAGGCTGGTAAAATACTTCTAGAAAGTAATTTTAAAAAGTATGCATACAGATGTTGCCTTTGAGAATATTTCTATATTGCTAAGTTTGTCAAATTATATCTTCTGTTAAATGCTTTCATTGAGAAAATATGTAGAAATTGTGAAAAAAATACACTGAAATACAGTGATCATAATTACTAATACAGACATTGCAACCAATCCATCTCAGAACTGTTACTCAAACTCATTTTCTGTAGTTTTAACTCCTGGAAGACAGAGTGCATGCAAGAATATGGCAAAGGATATATTTGAGGCATCAGTTCAGAGATAGAATTGATGGCCCTTGGGCAGGGAGTGTGCTCATGATGTACTACAAAAACATTCAAAGATTTTTGTGTCCTTCAATACAACATACAGAAGTTCTAATGGAAGAATAACTGAAAAGCTTCAATTCTGCAAACACGGGCATCCAGGCCTTTCACGTGTTCAGAACTATTATTTCATTAGGAGTACACATACAAATTACATTATCTACAATGTGCAAATGTAGAAGAAGGGAAAACGATTTACCTATAGACAGGAAAGAACAAAACATATATTTATGAATGTATTTATGCTATTTCCTTAAAATCCTTCATTACAAAAATCATAAATAGCTATGATGTTTTCACATTCATTGCATTCCTTTAAACTGCAGTTATAAACCAGTTTTTTAGTTAAACATCAGCTAACTTTTATTCCCTTGCTTTTACTAGTTTTCATACAAGACATGCTTCAGGATGGAAATATACTTACACAGATTCAGTATCTTTTTCTTTTTTCATTATTCCCGATAAACCAAAAGGCTTCCTCTTCCGTGGTTTTATTCCTACAGAATAAACACTTTTCAATGAAGACAGGAATGGAGTCAAACTAAGGGAACATTATTGAAATTTGTTTTAAGTAATACACCAATAAAAAAAAATGGTTCATATTTGTAACCTAAGTCCTTATAAAACTGATTTGCACCTCCAAGCTGGATAGGTAAATTGAAGACTGTGGGTGCCCTGGCTGGAGGGGATCCTGAATAGCCAATGCAACCGGATGAGAAACTGAACGTTGCCTTCCCCAACTACTGCAATTCAACACCCTGCTATTTCTCTGCAGGCTCCCAGCAGCTGCAAGCCCCTGTCTTTCCTCTTGGCCCTGAAAAAAAGGAGACTGTTTCTTGGTTTTCCAGCTGATGCCGAGTTCATGATTTCCCAGTACCTTAGTCAGCTCTAAGATTGGTTCTCGGTGAGTCTGGAATCACGCCTCCCCTCTGCTGTTTCTTCTCTGCTTTTAGTACTAGTTATATATATGTAGTGTACTGGAAAAAAATGCTTTCATTCCCATTTACTGTACTAAAACAAACACATTTAAATATTCCACCAGACTTATTGTCACATGTGCTTCTCCACGAAGTTTGCTTAGGAAAAGTAGACTGCCAAGCAAACTGAGTAAGTGCAAGCTTACACTGATCCAACTCGTCTACAATTTTGTTCTGATGCATGATATTACTGAGAGCATGCTTTTGAGCAGAAAAGTGGAAATAATTTGGTTTCCAAAATTTAACAACGGACAATTCAAGCACTTTATTGTATTCTTCATTATAGAAAAATAAAAGCCCATAAGGAATATCTCCACTTTTAAAAATTTTCAGGGTTCAGTAACTCAAAAACCTTATTCTCAAATCAGGTAGCTGTAGAGTCACTCGTATATGAAGAGGCACATAATTTGCTCTAAGATAATTTTTAGATATCTGGGATTTATGCAGCCCAAAACAGTGGCAAATGAAATATGACTGTAATTTCTGAACATAGATCCTCCCCACTTCAGCAAAAAGACATTTTAAGACTCAGCTGCAATCTTGGCAACTTAGAAGTTTTTATATGCTATAGTTACACTGCCAACTCCTCTGTCCCACAACCAAATACATAGCTTATAGACATAAAGCAGTTCTCCACTACTTAAAACAATTCCCTAAGCAAAATAAACTACATCAACACAGAAAGACTTTGCAATCATAACACTACATTAGACTTGGTATAACTAACATGGTAACAATGGAAGAGCCTGGGCCATGTTTTGACACTTGTAAATTAAGTTACAACACAGTCATTAAGTGAACTAAATCCAAATCTCTGTAAAGACAGGGTATTGGCCAAAGTACACTTGTAAGAAGCACTCAAATTCTCTTACCTTTATGCATTAGTCTAATAAAGGTTTTACAAGTCTTGTTGTCACTTAAGTTTGTTTAACAAAAGGAAAACTGCTTTTCAGTCTACTGGAGCATTTTAAAGTTGTAGAGATTCACACACTGAGAACCTTTGCTTCACAGTGTTCTCACGTAAGTAACTTTGATATGGCAACTCACCTTCAGCTACACTGGATGTGTTACATTCTTCAAATTCAATAGGGCCTTAAAGAAATGACAATGAAGATAAACATTATGTTAAATTTAATCTATTTTAATGACAACTAATATTTCCTGAAAATACAAGATAATCTAATTACAAATTCAGGTGGTAACTGAAAACCACAATTACCATGCCCATGGCCACAGAGACTGCAAAATCATACAAGTAAAGCAATATTTGCAATTTTTCATACTGAAAAATTAAAATACAAGTATCCATCATCAAACTACAGTTGAATTACCTATTCTATTACAACCATAGGAAACATCTAATTGGTGCCCTCCTCCCATCAAAATTGTGTCTCTAATACAATATAAGGTTTTCAATTTATCTGCTTTTAATGAAAAAGTTTTGTATAAAGACAAATGAAAAAGGAGAAAAGTACAACTAAAGCCCTAAATTTGAGATTCAGCATTTTTGCCAATTGTGCATTCCTAGTTCTAGTGTTTCCTCTCCACAGCCAATTACTTATGCACTTAAAAGTGGCATAACCTCAAACACATAAATAAACATAATAAACTTCTTTAAAAAATCATTAAGACTCAACAGGGGGAAAAAAAGCAGCAAACATTAGTTAATTTCTGTATCTAAATAAATTCATTACATTACAGTTGACAAACAAGGTAACAGCCAATTGCCATTGCACAGTGATGTCTTAACCCTCACTCAGTCTGGCCAGGTTTAGAATTTATTTAACCCCAGCCAGTTTAAGGAGCAAATGTGCAGAAAAACCCCTGAATTTCCACAGGACCTTGTCCAAGGAATGGCAGAATCGTATCAGCATTTGTGGAAGTGCAAAAAAACCAGAGAGCTCATGCAGGCAGGCACCTTTTCTTCCAGCCCATGTTGGAGTAGTTTGCAGGTGTGCTCAGAAGAAAAAACACCACAGAGTTCATTACTTACCTTTCTGTAATAATGAGCATGCACACAGGCTTATATACAGAAACATTACAGGCAAGAAAAAGGGAAAAATAATTCAAATGACTCTTATCTTTAATCAAAGCACGCTCATAGTATTGACTTGTATTTATTGTAATTAAGAATGAGACTCAAAAATTTTACCAGTCAGTAAATGGAGACCTGTGAAAAGAGTACTTGTAAAACTAGCAGCAGGATAAGAGTCTGAGACTGGAACCCATCAATAGCCCGTTTATCACAATATAATTGTTTGGCCTCCAAATTATATTCTTGAAAGGAGAATATCACAAGACAAATCTCAAATGGCGTTCTCAACAGCCATTTAAATTTCAATTATTAAATAATTTCAAATGCAAGTCTAATTATTCAAGATACAAATTCTTAACAAAACACATTTAAAAAAAGTCCAGAAAGTTTTAGAGAACTGTACATGTCTACATCTCCACACTGATTTCATCAACATTTTATTTTACAAATTTAAATTCTATTGTTCAGAAGATATTAAGCAAGAAATTAAAAAAAAAGTCATAAAACATAGAAGTTGAAGAACAAATCCATTACTTATTCAGCACTACATTTCAGACAACACATTTTTCATCACTTTGCTTATGATTCAACTACTTCTGTTTCTTGCTTCTATACATATTCCCATTTGGCTAGGAAAAAAAAAGCCAAACCAACCACACTCACCCTGAAAACAAAGGAAAAAAACGTGTAAACAATTAAGACCTAAATATAATTTTAGGGGAATAAAATACTGAAGCTTTTTCAGAATTATATCTTTTTCTTTACCCTTTCCAGATAGTAAGACTGATCCCCAGACTATTAAGACTTTAATGATCAAAATGAATATTCAAGGCTTAAGAATAGCTCATCCTTATTTCAAGTAAGTATCTTTAACTGTCACTTCTGAAATAAGCAGAAAGGAAAGATTTCCTTTAACAACACAGCCACCTTCCTCTGTTTGCCCATTACAGAATCACAGAACTAATTAGGCTGGAAAAGACCTTGGAGATCATCAAGTCCAACCTATTTACACTTGCTAAAACACTTGCTTTTCAAGGTGGGTTTTTTAGAGCTTGATAAACTCTTATTTTGAAGACGCATTCATCCTTAGTACAGAAACACATGGATCTCATGTCAATCAGTTATAATTCAAAACGACCTTTTGATCCAAACTTACTTTTCCTACTTAACTCAAATTTACATACAGACCTTCTTGCTTTGGAATATCAGAAGTTCACGCCAGTGGCTATCCCTAATTAATGAAAAAAACAAAATCCACAAAAAATTAAGTTCAGCATTTTTCTCCAATGTCAAAGATATTTGCTGGATTTGTAAAGTTTGTATTTAACCTGCTCTCATCAATATAACATGTTACATTATTTGCTTACACCAAAGGCAAATTCATACAGTTTGCCCTTTTAAGTGAAGCAGAGTGAAATTTGGAGCAGTTTTTTACTTTCTTAAGAGTTCTGTTCTGTAACTTCTGACCTCCCAACTGTTCTGCAGATTACCGTGTTTTGCCTTGGGTGTAGTATTTTTAAATCAAAGTAACATTACAGAATTGTTTGGTGGTACCACAACATTTGCTGTGGCACTTTAGAGTGAACAAATTTAGAAATCAGGATAGCTGTGAGGACCTTTCAAAAGCCTTCACAACAGCTAGAGCATCCTGTGGACAGATGTCATTGTGTCCAAAGAGGTAACAATACCGTAACCCATCCAGAATCGTGTGTTGTGACCACACTGTCTTCTGCTAGAACCAGCTGCAATCTCCTAGCCAGCCAAAAGGCATTAGGCACACATACTGCTATGGGAGCATAACATCAACAAGGAATTCAGATAGTTTCTTAAGAAGTATCCCCTGAATTGCCCATTGTCTTGTATATATGGAAACAAAAGCACCTGCACTAGCACTGCAAAAAAACCCAGAAAGCTTTCAACAACTCAGAAAGCTTTCTTCTCTGAAGCACCATAATGTCTGTCTTCCTGAATCTTTAACCATTAGCTGCTATGGTTAAAAACCACCAGTGGGCTGGCATTAATGGAGATTGCCAGAAACATAATATATAATATATATATTATACATAATAATATATATATTATATATATGTAATATATAGGTGGAAGTCAAAGCATGCAAACTCATGTACCAGTATCACAATAATGTTTGTAATAGCTACACGAAGTTTTTAGGGTGGATGCATTACCTCCATGAGGCAAAAAGGTTTTCTGAACAGACTTGTGCCCAATGATTGAAGAATAGACAAAGGCTTAACACCAACACGGACTTCAGCTGAAAATATGGAAGACTATAATGGATGAAATTTCTGGTGCAAGTAACAAGATTCGTTGTCCGTTGCAACATCCAAAGAAAGAAAAGCACTTTCTTCACACTTGAGAAGTCGAGCTGATGTTGAGGACTTGTCATTCCCTGAAGCAGCCCCTGAAGTCCATGCCACATGGTAGCTCAAGCCACTGAAAGCACCACCTAGACATTGCCTTAGTGCAATAGAGGTGATAATGCTGACATTATTGCAATTCAGAAGTACTGCAGTCAAAGCATTGAAATTTCCTTTGCTCTTTTTCTCATAACAAGACAACATGAATTAAGACTATTCTCTTATGAAGACGAAAACAAATCCTAAAACTAAAGCAATACTGTAAAAATAAAAAAAGGCATTCTAAGACACTTATCAGAGTAAGTAAAAAGTTATAGCTAAGATCCAGTTCAGCCCTTGCCAAAATCTCTGGTTTAATGTTCTGTTGCACGGATAGTTGCTTGGATACTTCCAAGCTCAAGATAACTTTAAGCTCAAGATAAAAGTCTGATCTGCTTGTTTTTACACTGGTCCATATATTGCTAACCATGGCTTAAACATCTCAAATACCTCTACATAGACCTACATATATTTGATACTGTAGACAGACAGAACAGAAAAAAGAATAAATACAGTGCATAAATGAAGGTTAACAATACAATACAATATATTTTATATATAGTACATAATAGAAAGCAATATGAGAATCTAGTTGGATTTCAATTACCTGATAATATATACCTAGCTATCAGGATGCTAATGAGAATTTAGTACTCTACAAAGGGAGCAGGCATCAAAAATTGGTAAGCTCCTCTAACTGTATGTAAACATTACCACCAAGCACCATTTTAAAACACTTTCCAAGGCAAGCTGCATTGAGATTTTGAATGCTCACAGCATTCTACCAGCACGGATAGATAAGGACATGAAGAAAAGGCTGATGATTTCACAAACACATTGAGGCAGATAGCTGCAATTTGACAAGAGGCTGAAGCAAATAATCAGGACTGGGTTAGTTCTGAGGCTCTTAAAAATAAGGAAGATTTGGTTTGCTAAAACAGAAAAGGCAAAAAGTAACATGAATAAATGGAAAAGTTTTATTTTAATCTCGTAACTTATAGTCAGTGTTGACACTGGCATAAATTAAACATGTGAGTATGTGAGTTTTCATGCCACTAACAAAAAACTATATGCCCAGCAGTAAGGAGATACTGATCTCATTGAAAGACAGATGTAGAAGTATTTGCACTGTAAATTATGTTACAGTATCTCCTACATATTTAGCTCACATCTATGGGAACAGCATTTTCAGAGCATACACAGGGCAACTACAGACACTACTATCTAATATCTCCTTCTTAATTTATCTACATTGACACTAATTATCCTGAGGACAGTCAAAAAACAGACAGTTACAAAATCTCTCTCCACAAAATTGTAGATACAGGTTTTCCAGCCTATAACTCTCACACAAAACCTCTGTGAAGGAGATATTAGAAGAAATTTTCCTAAGGTCAAAACAATAAAATGACTTGCACTTTCCTCAATGGAGAGGAAAAAAGGTTTTACCGTTTGGATTCTTAAATAAACAAGTCAAACACAAAAGTCAACTACTATTACTAGGAGGGAAAACATAATGTTATGTCATACCCTGAAAAAGTGCCCCCAGTAAGTATATCAATGAACTGGAAAATCCGGCAGAGCTAAAAAGGTAAACAAATCAAGAAGTCAACAAATCAAATAAAAACTACTTTACATTTGCATCTGCTTTTGAAAACTGTCTCCTTTATGGTTTTTTGATGACAGAAAGAAACATTATCCCACCAAAGCACATATTGGTATTAACTGCATTTAATTTTCAGTAACTGGAAACACTCAGACAACTCAACCCTCCCCCCACTCCAACACTGCAACCTGAGGAATCAGTTTACACACATGCATGCACACATATAAACATTAACATATCTGTTTCAAGCAAAAGCTATTAAAAACACTCCATAAATCTGTACCTGTAGTTACAAATACAATAACAGACCAAATTCGTGTTTTTGATAAAAACGAAAGTTTGTCTCTGAGTGTAAATCATGCATGAAAGGAGGACAATTTTTTTTTTAAGCTGCATATGCTTCACATGCTGCTTCAAATGGCCAAGCTTTGCGTGCCTGGCTCAGTGCCAGTTGACAGCTCAGCTGGATATCAATGCACATTCTGACCCCCCTTGCAGCGTGTCACTTCTGAATTGTTTCCGCAGTAGAAAGTTTATTCAACCTCTCTCTCAAATTCAGTGGACCGACCATCATTCTGCTATTTAATCATAGCAGAACAGGTTATTTTTCTGACAGCACTAAAGCCAGACAGCAATTCCTAATGAACAGCTTGATACAAGTGGAATTTCAACTGTTTTAGCCTCAATTAATTCTGCTGTCAAAACAAATGACTGCTTTTAGTGTTTAGATGTCAAGCTGCATCACAAAGGTCAATTTTGTATGTACACAAACATATAAGCAATCTTTTTCTTCCTATCATCTGATCCTGTTACATGTTTAGCAAAAAATTTCAAGCTTTCAAATTTATAAGACAGGAAGCCAAAATACATTTTCTCAACATTACTGCTTCTAACACTAACTTCCCATTTTTATTGCTTGTCCAAGCATGAGAAGTGATTTTATAAAACAATAAGGAGAATTTTATTTTCCCCTGGAAAAGGACTTCTTATTCTTTAAAAAAAGAGGAAACCAAACCAAGTTCAAGGACATCTCACTTGTAGGAATGCAGACTAAAGACGAATTACTGTTATTTTTGAGGTAAATAACATATATGTGATACATCTATCATGCTAGTACCAGACTGCGACAAGCAAATGTTAGTGTATTGATTCAGCCAGCTCTGCTTTGCAAAAAGAGGATAAGGAACAGAAACTAAAACAGTCTTGTTAACTAACAGATCACTCTGGGTGAAAACACTGAAATAAGACTGGTAAAACCACATCCTTTAATCTAATTCTATAAATACAGTTCTGCCACAACAATCACTGAATTTTCGATTAACCTTTGTTACATCCTCAGCATTATTTAGCAGTGGGATTATTTATCAGCCTAGTTGCTAAATAGCCTCTGGAGATGCTGAAGACTAGCTCAATTTCTCTATTTAAAAAAAAATTGCATTAAAAGAACATTACATTGTTAGTAGAAACATATGTAGCAACTTCTATGGCAAGTGTTTTTGCAGATGAAGAACTTAATATAGGAGGAGAGCATCTACTAAACAAGCAATCAATTCTAACCCTGATTCTATTACTAGGCTTCCATCCCTGCACCCAATTTACCGATCAAAGGAAACATTATTCATCTCAGGCTTTTCTTGTACTCTGGCTACAAGCTCCATGAATGCAGCAAGTGCACTATACTCAAGGGACAGTATTTCTATGTGGCTTCCAGAGCAAAACAAAGCAGGAAAAGATCATAATCTGAGTAGCCTTAAAATAATTATTATCCATTAAGATGTTTGTCAATAGCAAGGACAGACAAGATTTTCTTTTTCTCTAAAATAAAAAGGTAGCAAACATCAGTTACAAAATAGCTTTTATTGCCCTGATAACAAGAATTTTCAAAAGAAACAGGAAACGTGTGTCTGGCCAACATAAACAATACACACGAACACACAGTCAGCTGGCTCTCCAAATGCGTAGCTTACATCACTTCAACTTGCTTTCACTTATACGACACTACTAGTTTGGATCCTTCTTCTCTCTCTACCCAACTCCTCATTTTTGCAATGTTCCTGAAAATTCTGCTTCTCCATAAAATTGGGTTGAAAGTAGCAAAGTCTTGCAAAAATTATAGGGAGGTGTGTGGAAAAAATACTAACCAGCAGAACTGCATAACTCTAATAAGTATCTGTAACAAACAGGTCAGCCTGCCTGCATGGTGCATGATTCAATTGCTGAATGCATAGACACATCCAAGTACTTTTCACTTAAGATTCTGGAACAGTAGACATTGTAAATATGTAAAGTTGTAGCCCACATCTTTAAAGGCTGCTTTAAAGAATCAACAATACTGTAACATTCACACATTCTCTGTGCAAACTAAGAGGGCTATGGTTTCTCACTGATGTTCTGAATTTAAACCCATGAAATCATCAGAGTTTAAGTTGTTCAATGTGACCTTAAGAAGCAAAACCAGACTTATACATTTTATAGTACCCAGAATTTTTCAGATAGGAAAAAAGAACACTTCCTATCTTAAAAGAAAAATATACCTCTAATAAATAATTTAGAAATCTCAAACCTTTCCCATGTTAACTATATATAAGGTTACATTACTTTTATGTAACTAAACTACAGATCTTACTTTATTAGCATAAAACACATCTCAGTATATTATTTCTATTTTAAGGTATTTTAAAACTCTTCAGTATTTTTTACCATAGTAGAATCTCTGCATACTACTGCATTTTCTGATGACTATAACCTAATTAATATACTCCTCCTACTTAAGTTACGGAAATGGACATAGCTTTGTTCCCACAGTTCCAAAAATCTACTAGTATCAGGCTGAAACTGATTTGTTTGTAGCAAAAAAATTCAAGTGGACTCACCCAAAAGTACTTCATCTTACTGAGTGTTCCAGATCATTCGAAATCCAGTTTTTGCCCTATTGTATCCACAGATGTTGTCTGAGATATTTTTGCCAACGCTACTAATTTTCCATTTGCATTGAGAGACTTTTTCAATAGAACTTACATCTTTCTAACTCTCCACACTATTCAAAAATCAACAAATCGCAATCTAAAACAAGTTTGTAACTTAGACACATGTAATTATTAAAAATCTATGGTGGAAGATGAGACATCCTAAAGTCCACAGAAGCTTTGCCAGGTTTGGTAGTTATGAAGGGACCAAATTTTTGCATGTAAAAAACCCCAGACACTGAGGACAAGAACGAAGGCACATTTGTTGGTACAGCTTTTAAGCTCACGGATCCTCACTGAAAATAGCCCTACAGCACAATGACACCCTTAATGACTTTATCTGTCTCAAGCCCAGCTTCTCATAAAAATCCTCAAAGATATCCACACTTAATTTCTTCCATTAAGTTCTGAAATACAGCAATGGTCTGCCTTCCTTTACAAAGAATACTTTCCTGAATCGCTCGGATACCATCAGTATTGATAAACCAAACTCATTCCTCAGTCAGCCTTCTGTACAGGATTAGATGTGGATACAGGCTTTAAGAAATTGCGCTAGCACTTCAGGCCACTTGTGGATCTAATCACAAGTGTCAGTAGCACTAAAATATTCACAATATTTACAGAAAATATAAAGAAAATAATTTATAACAACATAAAATAAATACTTGCTTTGTTACACTTCCTTGTGGAAAAGAATCTCAAAGACATCCTGTAGGGCTGTTTCAAAGCCAGCATTAACCATTTTCAGCGTTCACTTCCACCTATTTGTTGCTGTTTAGTGTCTTAGAAAGGTATTTTTATAACTGCTACAAACTACTATGTTATCAAACAAACTCACGGAAAAAATAAATGACACACCTACCACTGTTTCAAATCTTTCTTTCAAGGCAGAGCTCATTATTCAAGTACATAAAAAGCTAGCAGCTGGAATCAAAGCTAGTCTCAGTACTCTATGGCCCTTTTTTTGACTTTCATACTCTGGGAAAGGACTAACTTGTTTCTAAAATTTTTTAGGAGTAATAGTTATTCTTAATCCTCTTTTTTTCCTCCCTGCTTTATATTGTTCACCTAGTACATTTTTTCATGAGGTAAAAAACACGTACTTTAACGCAACACACTAACTAAACAATAACATGGAGTAAGCACATTAACAGTGCACTAACAGTATCAGCACTACCTTCCAGTTGTGGTGTAGCTTAATTTGACGCTCTTCCATTTGCTTTGGAAAAAACACATAAACAGTGTATTTCATGGACATTTAGGACTAAAATGCTCACAAAAGACCTAAAAGCATGTCATAAATACACACCAATCTTTGCGCTAACCCTCATCACTGCCAACAGACAGACACATAAAATGTTACTCTAATCAAATAATCAATAATTCAGCTGAGTTCACTGAATCAGAAATCAGTTGAATTAAAGCTTAGGTAAAATTTGATTTTAAATGTTTGCTATATTAAAGCTTAATGCTTCAATTCTTCTAACTGGCAGAGCTCACAAATATGTTACCTCAGAACAGACAAGGATCACCAGCACATTGAGGATTCCAGAATATTTTTCTGGTTTGTCCTACCTTGCGAAAAAGTAGTGATCTTGACTTTATAGCAGTTCTAAGTCACTGATAAATTAGTCAGCTCTAGTCTACTTAATAACCTTCCCAGAAGGAATTTAAAAATGAGAAAAAAAATCCTGTATTAATGTCTCCACTTGACATGCATGACCTTAAACTTTCCCATGACTGGACTTTTCAGGAGTCTTTTCTGCCCAGGCAAACACAGTAAAATAAGTTTCAACAACTCCAAAAAAGCAACAGAACAAACATTTTTTTTTAATCAGCATTACTGTTTACTGATGAAATTGTCAATTTCTGCATTTGGTGGAGGGAGGAAACAGGGTATGGCCAGTGAGGGCTGACCAACAGCAATTGTTAATAATAAGCACAGTAAAGTACTGTTGTTATCATTTAATCCAAAGACCTGATCGATTGCAGGCACCAATTTTACAATATTTTTAATAATGCAAACTTCTTTTATGCCCTGTAAAAAGTTCAAATTTATTAAACAGATACATTGGCCTGTGTTCTCACATCTCAAATTCTCGATTATTTTGCCAGTAACTTACAAGACAAACAGTGTGTGACTTTTCCTCTACGACAGATCTTCTCTGCCTACTGCTATGCTGCAGCTGCAAATCATGTTCTGGCTTATTCAGACTGTGAAACATAAATCAAGCTAGCACCAAACCAATAATTTTTCAAAAAGATTATTAAAATTAAAGGATAACCCAGTGTGTCTCTCACACTAAATAATGGCACAACATATGTAATAATTGCTTTCTACAGATCACTGTTTTATTGGGCAGTTAGGGAATGAGCAAAGATTATGGCTTTCCTTTTTTTTAATCTGTTTTACAATAAAAACCTCGACTTTGTCATTATTAATTGTTTAAGAAAAAAGCCAAAAATAGAGGAATAACTTACTTCATTATCAACAACCACTAACAATGGCACCAGAACAAATTAATGAAGACAAAAGGCCTTCTACAATGGGATTACAGTGGCAAAGGGAAGAGTGACTGATGATTCATCTACCTGCACTTGTGCAAAGCATTTTACACTACTCTGTACAAAATCCTGGTCTACAAACTGGAGACACATGGATCTGACAGATGAACCACTTGGTGAATAAAGAATTCGTGGTATGACTGCACTCAAAGACTTGCCATCAACAGCTTTATGCCCAAGAGGAAAGCAGTGATAAGTGGCACTCCTCAAGGGATAGTAGTGGGACCTGCACTGTTTAACATTTGTCAGTGATATGGACAGCTGGGAGGACCCTCAGTGTGTTTGCCAATGGCACCCAAGACATGTGGCACGATTGACACACTGGAGGGCAAGAATGCCATCCAGAGGGACTGAAGGGCTTGAGAGAAGGGCCTGTACAAACCTCATCAAGTTCATCGAGGGGCCGAATGCAAGATCCCGAGCACAAATACTGGCTGGGCAGAGAATGGACTTTGAGCAGCTTTGGGGAAGAAATATTTGGGAGTGATTGTGGACAAGAAGTTCAAAATGACCCAACAATGTGCACTTAGAGCAGAGAAAGCCAACTGTATCCTAGGCTGCATCACAAGAAGTGTGGCCAGCAGGTTCATGGGGCAATTCTCCCCCTCTACTCTGCTCTGGTGAGGCTCTTCCTGGAGTTCTGCATCCAGCTCTGGGGTCCTCAGCATAAGAACAACAATATCGTGTTGAACTGAGTCCAGAGGAGGGCCACTAAGTCTATCACAGGTCTAGAGAACCTATGAGGAAAGGCTGACAGAGTTCAGGCTGTTCAGATTGGAGAAGACAAGGCTCCAGGGAGACCTTAGAGCAGCCTTCTAGTACCTAACAGGCCTGTAAGAGAGCTGGAGAGGGACATCTCACAGGGGCATGTAGGGGGAAATGACCTTAAACTGAAGAAGGGTAGGTTTAGATTAGAATGAAATCCCTTACCATGAGGGAGCTGAGACACCAGAATAGGTTGCCTAGAAAAGTTCTGGATGGCCCATCCCTGAAAGTATTCATAGCCAAGCTGGACGGAGCCTTCTGTGTGAACTGCAAAGCAGGAAAAAACTAACACAGGAACAAACATGCACGTTGAGTTCCCCATGCATGAGAAGAGGACACAGTAATTCAGTCACTAAGATTAAAAACTCTTCAAGGTCAACTACAGCTATACAGGCATTCACTAACCTCTTAAAAGACATGTGATACTATCCTGACGAGTTCAGACATAAAATCTAAGAAAAACATGAGCTTGAATTTCTTAACAGTTTCTTAACATTTCTTAACAGAATGTCTTGTGGTATCAACTTTGCACACTAGAAGAAACCAATTTTTTAATAATTATTATAAAATCAAATGTATAGAGCCAGAGCTCACTGATACATCATTAATCTGGAGTAAGATTATTCTAATATTATCTCCATTATTGATTCAGTGTAGGTGGAAGAAAAGCAGAAATTTTCTGCCATGCATTAAGTGATTTTTCCAAGGAATATGAAGCAACAGACTTACAGACTATTACAAACAGTAAACTGATTCATCAGAAATGGCAACAGATTTTGATGAGCAATGCACAGCCATGTAAGTGACAAAAGCATCTTCCACCTAATGGTATGAAACCTGCTATTAGATCTAACAGCAGAAACACAGCACAGAATCATAAAATGGTTTGGGCTGGAAAGGAGCTTTAGAGATCATCAAGCCCAGGGGTCCTCAAACTACGGCTCGCAGGCCAGATACAGCCCCCCAGGGTCCTCAGTCCAGCCCACCGGTATTTACAGAACCCACCCCGCCTCTGTCCTGCCTGGGGAGGAGGCCGGCACGGGGTCCCCTGGTCCCGACACGGGCAGCAGCCCCGGGAGCGTGGCCGTGGGGGCACCCTGGTGGCCCCCCCCCACCCCCCCCATCCCAGGGGGTCCCTCCTGCAGAGGATCCCTGGAAGCAGCAGCGGCAGTCGATCCGGGGCGTCCCCAGAGTGCCC